>VDFB02000015.1:283149240-283174611 GCA_007258455.2 Sequoia sempervirens
TCTAAACTTTTCTTGCTTTGCAACTTGTTCATCTAGAAAGGCTTTCTTTTCGCGTTCAATTCTTCTAAGCCTATCACTTGTGAACCTTGAGGTATGTTGAAGTGGTGAGCTTGGTCTAGACTGTTTGAACAAGTCATTGGTATACGTTGTATTGACATGAGCATCGCGAGGTTCATTGTCTTGGCCTTCGTGTTGTGACCATTGTTCTTGGTGAGCTCGTCTCTTATACCTTTCATCCCATTGATGGGCATCCAAATATCTTGCATTAATGAGGGGTAAACCAGGTTGATCATCATGAGAAGAATTTCCAAATATCATGTTGTTTCTATGTTGTTCATAGATATCATCAAGATTTTGATCCATGGCTTCCCTCTCCCACTGAGTGACAGTATAACTCATATCCATACCTGAGTGGGAAGGTGCTGAGGGGGTACTTAAGTCACTAAAATGGCTCTTTAGGTCAAAATAGGTTTCAGACTGACTCCTAGGTGACTGGTTAAGTATTGGTTCCTTTTCCTTTCTCTTTCGATGAGTCTGAACTAGGGGTAGTTGGTTAAAGACTATCTGAGGTCGCTTTCCTTGGCTCACTTGATATCTTGTTGTGACTGACATGAAAGGGAGAGTTCAGGTAAACAGACAATTCTAAGAAACATCAATACCAAACTAGGATAGTAAAAGTTTTCTCTTGTCCGAGAGAGATGGTGAAATAGAACTGTTGCAAATAGGTGCAAACCAACACTGCCACAGAGGTGCTCAATTCTTGGGTGAACACCCTAGCACATATGGATCAGGAGGATGACTTACACAAAGTGTACTAAGTTTGAATTGTATGAAAATGGGTGGACAAGGAGACTACTAGCACTCTCCAAGTGTGTTATCAAAGAGTCTAAAAATTTATCTATTTGACAGGAACAATTCCTAATTTTCCAATCTCAAGCAAAATCACTTATGAGATCAAGGATCACTAATTCAAAAGGTCAAGGACACATAAACCCTAAATACAGAACAAGTCTCTAAAACTGGGACAAGTCACCCAATCGAAGAACTCAATATTTCAGTTTGTTGTTTGTTTTCAAAGATCAAGCAAGTATATCAACAGATTTTGATCAAGCACATAGGTTTCAATCAAACAAGTTGTGATACAAAAATTAGTCGATAACAAATCTATCAAGGACAAAGCAACTTGATAGTATTGGGGGAGTCTTGTTTGAAGATGTTTGGACAATGTTTAAGACTCAAAAACAAACACATAGCTATCCCTACCAAAGAAAATGGTGAGAAGCCAAAACCTTTGCCCCATTGCTTATGCGCATACGTGCACCTCACACAGCCGTGTCACCCCCTAAAGGGCGCCCATGTTTTTGGTGTTTCCAAGGACTCAACAGTGTACGTTCAAAGGTTACCCTTGTAGCAGGGGCCAGTGTCGTAACCGCCTCCAAATGTCTAGGTGTATGCCTATGATGGGAATCTGTGTATGATCAACATATGGAGAGATTCTTCCCCCTCCTTGCACAAAGATTATGACTCCTTCCAGTGAACGAGGGTAGGCAACTAACTAAGAGGTTTTTTACTTGGCTTCCATTCACAATAACCTTTGGTGCCTCTGATACAGAGCTCGAGCCTCGTAGCCACACCAACACTTGAAAATCACACACCCCCGCAAGCAGGGCTCGGAGCGGCGCCGCTCAGTGCAATAAACAGAGCTTTTCCATGATGATCGTCCAAGTCATGGAAAAGAAGTTACTATGGTCTTGGAGTCTTTAGACTCAACAAGACATTCTTTATTATAGTGAAGTGGAATCACCAGCGATAGGTGTGTACTCACTTGGGTCGTTCCCGGAGGTTCAACTTCCGGCAAACCCTCTAAAAGTGATACTTTGGACATGGCACCAGTTAGGGTTTCCTGATTTTCTGAGGATTCTGCTCCCAAAGGAGAAGAGCATGCCTAACTTTTAGCCCGTCTCTTTACCCAAAACAGCTAAACAACCTTAATCACCGAGGCTAGTTTCACTTCCTGGAAATCCCTGGCTTTTGGGTTTTGATTCTCTCTCAATGAGAGGAGAAAGTATAATCACGATGAGTGAAAGGTACTGAAGATTCACCTTGCTCCGCTCCTAATAGTTAGTCATATTGAGTAAGATCATCGGGGGCTTTGGATTTGTCCATGGTCATCACCTCCATCTAACAAGGCCAAATTCCCTACTCACTATCAAAACTCCTAAGAATTTTAACGAAGCCCTAATTAGACTATGTGAATTGAAAAGCAGGAAAACAAACACAATATTTTTTTAAATAAGATCTTTGACAAGCGTAAGTGTTTGTTTTCAAATCTTTGTCACGCGTCCTGCAATCAAACCGTTAGTGTGTTTCAAGTTCTCTGACTGGCGTCCTGCAGAAACTGTTATGCTGTGAAAAAAAAAAAAATTCAGAAGAACCAGAAGAACAAAAGTTGGAATCTATCAAAAAAAAGAGATTAATTAAAAATCTAATTTAATCTAGTCAAAAATTAATCTAAAAAAAATTAGTTAACAAAACTAAAGTTAAACTAAATTAATCTAATACTAAACTAAAAAATTTAAAACAAAACTAATCTAAATTAATAAAATTAAAAATCTAATCTAAATTAAAAAAAAAATTCCTCTTGGATCTAAAAAAACTCCTGATTGCATGTTTCCCAAGAAAATAACTCAAAAGATAAAGGCTGAGTTCTGACAAATAAATCAGATACCTGGTAAATTTTTTGCAAAAAATAGGTCTGATATCTGAGAAGAGGGCAGAACCAGCTTTCCAACACCTATTTGTTTTCGAAAAAAAGAGCCAGGATGCAAAAGTTACGTCTTCCGGAGTGAAAACAACAACTTCTGGATTTGACAGGCGAAAAAGGTATCAAAATGGAAAAATCAGAAAAAAAATACCAGTACCACTGGAACGGCATCGGAAGCAGCTTTCCAACGATATCTCGTTTTTGAAAAACAGAGACCATATGCTCAAGATATGACCATTTTACTAAATATGCTCATTTAGGCTTTAAACCAAAAATTTTATTAATTTAAAGATGAAAAAAATTAATAAAATATTTAGCTGAACCTTCATGCATGAAAATCGAGGTAGCACAGAAATCAAAATGATACAAAAATCGATGTGTCCGTACGGATTCGTACGGATTTTTCTGGCAATTGTTTTGAAATTTTTCAAAACACTAAAAAATTAATTTTCAGCAAACCCTATCATATTTTATATGAAAATAGGGGTTTTTGGGCCTTTTGAGCGCATATATGGAGTCCGTTTTTGTACTAGCATGCATTGTTTGAGAGATCAAAGTCAAAATTTCTTAAAAAATGATGAAAAACCCCGCTAATCTAACAAAAAAAAATACTGGAATAAAAAGATATAACGGTGGGCACCAAAATGTATAACTGAAAATATGTTATACTTCTATGAATCCTTGCATGCGAGGATACTCAATAATGAGTCCTTGCAAATCAATTCACAGCTCTCTATCCGAAAAGAGCAGGGATTGATATTGTGGCCCTCAGATTAACCCAGTTACCCCTGCAAATACAGTCTCAGAACGAGAGATTCAAAGAGGAGAAGCAAGAATGCTAATCTCCATGAATCCTGTTCTTGCAATGCAACAATGAAAACTAATCTAAATGATTGTAAAATGCAATAAGCAAAACTAATTTATTGAAATGAAAAATTGATCTACATGCAATGCCATAAATGAATTATTTTGTAAATTAATCTACTATGAAGATTAAGCTAAAATGTAATATTAAACTATATGCTCTAAAAATAAGATGCTTATATAATCAAACTAATGTAATCTCAAATGATAAAATTCAAATTTGTAGCATAAGTCTGATGTAAAAATTCATGATTCTCCTTTTTCAATGAGAATGAGAGGGCTCATTTTATAAGCAAAAGTGGAATTGAAGGCAAATTCAGAAGCAATGTGGGATAAATAGAAAAATAGAAACAAATCTTGATTTAAGGTCTTTTTTAGTTTATTTCTACTTTAGCGATTTGTTTCCATTTTTTTTCATCACGAGAGGATATTCTTTGAGAGGATATTTCATTTATTTAATTTAATTTAGATAATAATATCTCTTTTTAATAAAATAAAATAAGATTATGTAATTTAGAAATGAATATTAATAAAATAAAATAAAATTATTTAATTAAAAATAGATTTAATTAAATAGCATCATTTTATTTGAGTAATATTAACTTCAATTAAATAACATTATTTTATTTATTAAAAGGGATTTATTTCTTTTGATTAAATAAAATTAATGAAGCATTCAAACCTTAGGGAAAATTGAAACATTTGAAATAGTTATGAATTGATTAAGAAATTTGATTTGAAAATGCGACAATCATTGATTTAGAAAGTTGATGTTGACAAATTAAATAAATGGGGCCCAAAGTCTAGGTGACTATTTTAGGTTGCATACAGAAGTCACGGTACATAGTTGCCTCGAGTGAAGTCTTGGAAATCGTAAGCAAGGTGGCAACTAGACAATTATCTTTAGAGTAGAATTTTAAATCAAATTAATTATTTGCACATAGTTGGTGATAAATTGCTTCAAATTTGAGCAGTACGAAGATTACAAATCAAGCAAGTTGAAGATTTCAAAGTAAAGGGTGGTCATTTCATATATTTTTTTGAGTCGTATTAATTATGGAGGTGCTTATGTGTGCAAAGTAGAAAGGAAAATGAAGTTGGTAAGGTAGCATAGTCATCACCTGGATAAGTTGAAAGAAATAATATGCGTGAAATAAGGCTTGCAAACTTAATGTAGAATAATGTGATCATGCTTCAATGTAATCATGACATTTCTGATCCATTAATGAGGTGCAACATCGTCAAATTAGGAGTGCTAGCCAAATATTTAGTAGTTGCCATAAAATTTAATTAGAAGGGTGGTAACTAATGTTTCTAAATTTAGATTTAAATTTGGTGATTAAATTGTTTGTTTCTAAATTTTAATTTATGCATATTTTTTAACACATAGCGAGTCACAGTTGTTGATGTGTTTTTTATGCACTTCTCAACACAGGCAGTGTGTAGGTGCACTACCTCTCTTGAAAGACAATCTTCCACAATCAAATTGCAGAACACTATCCCAAGGTCTCTAATGTCAGGTCTTGACAGTGCTTGGAATATATAAGTTGTTTTATATGATTTGCTGGAATCACAAGGTGGTCTTACAAATGGGTTACAAAGCATGGGAAGTTGGGTCTTGAAATGAAGTTCCTAAGTTGGAGAAGTTGTAATTTTGCTGTAGGTTCAAACAACAATCTCGAACTCCATTTTTATCATTGGATTTAGCTTTACAATGTGCAATGAACCTTAGCATAGGTCACTCATTAAAAAAAAGGAAAAAAAGGGCAGGGAAGAGAGAAAGTTCCTAGATCTACAACTAATGGTGAACAGTGATAATGGAGTTCCTACAATGGACAACTTCTTGGAAACAATATTCCACTTAACCAGAAATCTCACAGTCTCATGGAATTTGTGCTATCTTCTAAGGTCTGCGAATGTTTCATCTTTTATTCACCATGTGCATGCATGAACAAAGATGAAAGTGTGGAGCAGCTTTGAATTTAAGCCCACACTAACTTTACACAACTATCTACCATTAGCAAACAGCAAAAAGTGTGGACTAAGAAGGCATCTACACAGTAGGAATTTTCATAACCACAAAACAACATTCCTAAAATCTATCAAGGCAGGAATACAACTAACTAGAACAACAATGAAAATCTAAGTTAAGTTTCTAACAATGGAGGTTGAATCAAGTAACATGTAAGAAATTCAGAAAATGCACCAAGTCAATGTATTTTCATTATAAATTTCTGCAGCATGTCTTTACAAAAACTCAACTCCCTTTGCAAATGAGAGGAGAGCCCTATTTATAGTGCTCCAAAAGTCAAATGAATGGCCAAGATTAATTCTTATTGTGTGGCCAAGATTCATTACAAAATAGGGTTTCACCAACCCTCAATATATTATAATTTAAAATTACATTTTGTCCCTTTCCCTATTTTGTTCTCTAGTGACGGTACTATAGCTTTTGTCTTTTAGTTGATTATTGTTTACTATAGCTACTCTTTGGGAAGCTCTTCACTACTAGTAGGGTCATCCTCTTGTTTCTTTGAAGCTGTATATTCTATGTACTTCAAAATGACCGGTTAGAGCTTGTCCACCTAAAATGATCTCATACCATAACATTTGGTAGCTCCATTCTTTTGCATTATCTTCTAGCTTCTTCTAGTCCTCATCGTACTTTGTACCTTGATCCCTGAACAACTCTAATTGATTGAAGGTATGAGCAGGAAAACTCATGAATTCCACTCTCATTTCACTAGACATCCCGTCCTCCATCTTTTTCTGGAAGTAAGGCTTCACCTTCTTCGGATCCATTTGCACTGCGGGCATGTCATACTCCATCATCAGATTGAGATAACGAGCACATTTCGCCCTGATTTCCTTGATCCATTCGATATCCGGATCCACTTTACTCATTATCTATTCTAGCCTTTCCTTCTGGTTGTCAAAGTCTCGCCGCCATACATCCATCAACCAATGATCATCCTTGCTGAATGTAGGCTCCTTTTCCCATTTAGCTTTTGGAAATTGAAGGATAGCCTCGATCTTTGGAAAGGTGGAGTCGTATATTGTAGGGAAGTTGGTGTAGAGCTTCCTCGTGCCTTCCAAAGATTGTTGCAGATCCAAGAACTTGTTGGATGTCTAAACATCCCAGCTAATTCCCATGTTCCAGACATACAAGACCTGTCAGAACTAGATCTCCGTAGTCTTTTCCAAGTTTTTCCTTCTTTCCATCTAATCATTCTGTTCTTTGGACAGCAGTTGGGGTGGGGCCATGGATGTGGTAGGCAAGTCATCCACCAAAGACCATTGTTGAATGTAATCTGTCAAAACAGCCACCTGTGCTTTAAGCTCATCTTTTGAGATCTTGTCCTGCTTTATCAACTACACCACCATGGCCACTGACTCCTCAAGATGCCCTACCTCTTGTTCCCTGGTAGCGGTTCCCAAGTCAATGGTGGAGACGTAACTCACCCCAGTCTGGCCCACCACAGGTGTTGCTATTTGTATGGCTTGGGACCCAGAAGCATCCATCGTTACCCTAGATCAGATCCTAGGCTTCTTCTCCTTCTTTGTTGTGATCTGATCTCATGCTAAGATAGCCCCTAGTCTCGCCCTTGGATCCTTTAGTACAGGAGTTTTTCTTTCAAGCTATTTTTCTAGCCATTCAGGCACGATAGACTTGCCGTTAGGTGATTCACAATCACCTTGGGCCTTCTTGGTCAAGGTTTCCATTTCCTTATCTTTTTAGGCCCTATCTTCCTCCTTGGCAGCATCTCCTTCTTCATCATCAGAGTCCTGGATGAACACAAGGTACTTGATAGGAGGCCTGGTAGACAATTGTTGCATGGGACTTTCTTTCTCTTCCTTCTCCTCCCCTTTCTTTTCCTCAGTTTGTTCAACCTCATGCACATGTTCCCTGAGTTGCTTGATTTTGAGGCCCTTGACAGCTTGAGCCTCTCCCTCAGGTTTATGTTCTTGTTTCTATCCTTCTTCTTCAAGGAGTGACCCTCCTTCCTTTTCCTTAGTACCCTTCAGCTACTAGTCCATTTCTTCCTCTAGGTCATCATCAAAGGTCTGCACAATGACCTTACCGCCAGTGTCATCTTCCTCACCTTCGCTCTCTGAGGAGCCAGTTCCTTCTTCTTCATAGGCCACCGTATCAATAGTGTGATGTTCATATTCTGGGTGCTCATGGTATTCATCAGCCTCCTCTTCAAAGGGCTTTGAGGCCTCTTGTTGTCACCTCTCCCACTCCTTAGAGATTAACATGGTAGCTTCCATAGCCGGTGGCCCTGTCGGTGGTTGCGAAGGCTAAGCAATAGCAAGGACTTGTGCAAGGGCCGCCTGAAGAGTGGGATCCATTAGGATCTGAGAGAGCTCAGGGGGGAGATTCTGCATATGTCTTGAGAGGGCCTGAGGCACGGTGGGAGTGATCATTGGTACAACTACTATATGTAACGGGAGTGACATGGTGGGTGACATGGCAGTGGAGGAAGGAGGAGTAGTCATGGTAGAGGAGGAGTCTATCACAATCACAGGCTCGGTCGGGGGTGAAGGGGAAAGATGGACAGAGATATCCACTGCCGACGGGGATGTACTGATCATGGCCAGAGAAGTAGATGATGGGGCAGCCAAAGGAGGGAGAGCCAAAACAGGTTTGATTTGATCAATATCTTTGGCTTCTTCTTCTCAGATTAATGGCTGCTCCGTGATGCCTTCTATTTGCTTTAGCCTCTTAGAGGGTGAGCCCCCCGGATCCTTCCTTGTATAAACCTTGGGGTCAGGAGACTGCTCTGTTTCTATCTCTTTCCTCTTCTTAGACCTAGTAACTGGAGGAGACTTAGATGTCCCACTCGTTGAAGTGGTAGCAGCAGTGTCATCCGTGGCACTTGGTTCACTCTTGAGCCCTTCGTACATCAGGACCATCCCTTGTTGTTTTAATCGGGCCACCTGTTCATCAACCCACTTCTTGGTATGGGCCAATATTGGCTTGGTTATAGTGTCGAGGTCATCGACCTCTTGCTCATCCTAGTCTATTGTTGGTATTGGCAGATTGATGACTATAGGGTACCTGGGGTGCATTATGGTGCCCTCATCTTTTTCGACATAGTTCGGTATGGGGAATGGCTGCACCTTCCTTACAAAATGTGCAGTCATCTGCATATAGTGCCTTGCACATACTTCTTTATCATCCTTGCAATCTCCCCAAAAGTCTTCAATGTGGTGGAGATGAGCGAATCCTAGCCCTAGTGCCTTTCTTACATGACCATATGGGTCTATCCATGGGCGAGCAATGTGTAGGTGAAAATGGTAATATTTTAGTTCCTTCTCGGAGTTACCAACACACTGGGTAGTTTGTAGTTTATACATGCCTTGGCCAAGAGTCATGGGATAAGAGATCCCTACTATGTGTTTGTTGCTGAAGATCGCCTGTATGTGTTGGAGTTGCCGAGAAAGCTCCAATAGGATGATTCGGTCATTGGGGTATCGAGGCAACTTGTTTGGCCTTTTGATGAAGCCTTGGGCACAGATGGATGTATGTGAACTTTGGGTATTGAATGAAGAGGAAGGCATATTGCTTCAAAAATGCCTGAGCACTGTGGGAAACCCTCCTTTTGAAATCCTCAGCAATCATTCTGACAATATGGCTGATGAAGGCGTCATTCACTTTGCAGTACTCCCTTTTGAAGTTTCGGTACTGGAGCTATGGGTATCTATCATAGGCCTTGAGTCTTCGACCCTACTCCTGATCGGGTGCCATAAACAATCCATTGTATTGCCTTCAATTCGCTAAGGAGTAGACGAGGTATGAAGTCATAAAAATTTGAGCTTTTCTTCACATTGACGAACTGCTCGTCAAAGCAGTCGCTTATTATACATCCCCAATTAAATGAAATCTTTGTGGTAACGTCTTCATTTCCACGAAGAATATGCTCAATAAAATACACCATCCACTCTTGAAAGAAGGTCGCCGTAGGAAGATGCATAACCCTACTTAACATTGTGACCAGGTCATGGTAATCTTGGTGGAAATCACTACAGAAGAGTTCGTCAGGAACCTTTGTAGTGCTACCCCACTTTTCCTTGAGCCAATGCTGATTTATTGACCTTTTGTACCCTGCCAAGTTGTCATCCCATGCTACTTGGGATTCCTCCATGGTAGGTGTTTCCATTTCTTGAAACGTGGGAATATGGAAGGTTTTTGTGATTCCTTCGGCTGACATGTCGATGAGAACGTTACCATCTCTTTCAACAATTGTTCTTGTATCTGGTTGATATGTCTGCCGATAGGCCATGATGAGTTCAGGGGCTACAAGAGATGGAGGAAAGCTTGCAGCTTTTGCAATTCCACTCTGTCTTATCAGTCTTACATTCTTGGTCATTGGGTTGACCCTGACCCTTCGTGTAAACTCGTCAATATCGACATGGCCTATGTTGGTGTCAATTATTTCTTTCCAGTCTATGGTAACCTTCGAATGCAAGGGTTCACCCTAGAACTAGTATTTCATTTGGTCTTTATCCTCTTTTCATCAAGGAGCCTTGCCCGACTTCTTTCCTTTGTCATTTTCGATGGTTTCCCCTGAAGGTCCTACACCCGATTCCATATATTCTGCAAGCAAAGGCGTAGTTAGTGCAATGGATCACGAAAGTGTTCATGTTAGTCGAGATCCCATAAAATAAACTTTAAATAATCTATCATTCATGAAATGATACTTTTACATCCTTATGATATCAGTCTTTTGATTGAGGGCTTTGGGACAGGCTGGGCCCGGAGGGCCGGACTTCCCTGGTAGGAATGCTATTTGGAAAAGAAAATGGGAAGGAACGATACAAGAGATCTTTCTCGATCGAACTTTGATGGTTCAAAAGGATCATAATGAAGAGGGCTGGATTTAAGCAGGTGGGTTGAAGTTAGATTCCAAATTTGAGTTCATTTAGATCGATTTAAAAGCATCTGGAGGTACAAGGCCAGGAGGCCGTTCAAAGATGGATGTTTGAAATGCCCGAGCAGAAACAGAGTTCTGAAGATGGAACTCCAGGGTCCAGGGCCTGACGGATCGAAGGGTATCCGTCAACTTAAATTTTCAAGCGACTCGGGTCAAAGGGGTCGGGATGCCGTGGAGCTTTCGCCATCCGAGATGGCGATCATCAGACAGAAGTCCAGAGGGGGCGGCCCGGCGGACCGGACCTAAGAAGGAAAATAGCCACTAGTTCATTTTCAGTTTTCAATTGGGCGGATGGAATTCTCCTAAAGATACCTGATCGGCGAGACGTCCATTATCGGAGTGAAGTCATGGCGAGCATTTCGTGTCTCACCGATCAGTGACAGGCAAATCGGTAGAAGGCCTTTTTCATAGGCGCGAGGTCTCGCCGACTTCCTCAGGTTTTTTCGACCATCACAGAACAAATAAGCATGTCAACAAGAGATCATTAAGGTAGGGAGATGTCTTGGCAAAATCTTTGGGTCCTGCCGACTGACAACAGAAAAGAAATGCACATCGGTGAGAGATCCTTGTCGATGAAATGTCTCAGTGAATCTACAATGTCTTACTGACCGCCAAAAGGAGGACCAGACCTAGCATTAGCATTGTTCGTTGGATTTTGATTTTGAGTTTTCTCAGCGATGAGCCACCTGGAGCTTGGGGCTCGGAAGGGCGAGCATGATTTTCCATTATTGAATGGCGGAGACGGGACAAAGTCCCAGATGGTAGGGCCTAGCGTGATTGAGGACGTTTAGTGTTTACACGAGCCTCCCAGCGGAAAATGGAGGTTTGGGACCCAGGGAGTGGAAGGATTCCAGGCGTTCACCGTTCACGATGGCGAAGATCACACAGAATCTCGGGGATGGAAGTCCGAGAACCAGGACCTAGCGGATTGAAGGGCGGTTGTGAAGTTTCACCAGCACACGGCGATTGGGAGGTTGGAACTTGAGGACCAGGAGGATGGGACCCTTTCGCCATCAGAGAGTGGTAGGAGAGGAGCAAAAATCCAGATGAGGAATCTTGGAGGCCTGGGCCTAGGAGGTCAAGATGGAGGTCGCTTCTCACCTTCAAAACTCAAGCTCGGGATGCCAGACGACGAACCGCCAGTGGAAGTCCGGTGTTGCGGGCTCGGCGAATGAGGGAGCTATTTTGAAATTTCTAATTTTTTGCTAGGTCCCAGCCAACGAAGGGAGCGTCTGAGCCCAAGAGGCGTGAATGCCCCTGTGAAGAATGGTCGTGTGGGGATAAAGCTCTAGATCGACCTTGAGGGAACCACAGGTGCTTTCTCATTTTTTGGGGACATGGGTTTTGTTCGTTATGCCATGTTTCATTATTCGCATATCCCTTTGATCGTTATTGTTCATTTTAGGCCTTAGAAAATAATGAAAACAATGTTCAGGAGGGTGAACGGAAAACCTACCTCAAACACTTGATGCAAGGAGGTGTGGAATCCACTAGCAGTTGGCAGGCGAAGGCAATGGGTGTGAGCATGAAGGTCTTGAAGACAGTGGGCTCCTCTCTAGCAAGCTCTGATCTCTCACTATGATATTGACAAGTGAGAATGACAGGTTTGTGCAAGTTATTTATACCCCAACCATCCTTAATGGCCACAATAAATGCAAGTATGGCAGATACTTGGGTTGGTGGATTTGAATTCGCAGATGGCGACGGGAGTTCCGGGGTCCAACGACCGGGAAAACGCAAGACGACAGTCATTTGGAAATTTCAGCTCGGCGGTCGCCCGCGGAGAAGAGGAAGTCGGGGCCCAGAGGGTGGAGTTCCACCAGAGGTCTACCGTCAGAAACGGTGAAACCTTCACGTAATTCTGAACTCGGAAGTCTAGAGGTCCGGGTCCGGAACGTTCAAAAGCAGCCAAGATTTCCTCGCAAACATTTCAAACGACGATGATGGAGCCAGGACCCGGGGTCCGAGAAGACTCAACCCATCCACCATTCGGGATGGTAGAAACGATAGGGAAACTCGGCCAGGGAAACCCGAGGGGGTGGGCCCGACCAGGTCCAGGGCCGCTAGAAGAAGCAAATTGCTAGAGACCCCAGAAGGCATTAAAACTTGACAAACTAGCCAAGGGGAAGCACAGTCAACTTATGATGAAACTTTGGAGGTACATTGACCATCAGGGGCACAAAATAGGGCATGCAAAATGAGGCAGCGACAAAAAAAAATGACCTGACAAGGGAAAGAAAAAGAGGGTCCCCATTTTGAACAGGGCATGTGTGCTAAGGGCACAACAATAGTTAGCTAGGATTTGGCATAAAGTAGTAAAAATTAGCTGGAACTATGTACCAATAGGGAATTATTAAATGAATTTTTGGGAAATGGTGAATTGATGAAGAGATTTGCATTGAATGAAAAATCAAAAGGTAACCTTTGCTACCACTGTAATTCCCAACCTAATAGCGAGCTTCATTTCCTGCAAGTTGAAAAATGAGCTATCATTGAAATATCAAAGAGAAAAATGAGTTATCATTGAAATATCAAAAGAAAAAATAGAGCTATTATTGCAATATCTATAAAAAAAAAATCAACTATTTAGGCTATCCAAATAACTCTACCGGGGCAATAGATGCTTGGTAATTGTAGAGCTATGTTTGGGGGAATTATGGAGATAACCTTGTTGGGGCTATGCATTCTTGACTGGTAGCAAGGCTCTATCCCTATGGATTTTGGAGGATTACCATATTATGTAGTTCAATGTCAATTAACTGATTTCTTTTACTGGATTCCAAAATTGGAATTAATCAGAGCACACACTGGATGTTTCTAGTGGAGTTTTACTTTTTATGCGGAATCTAGGTAAAGGTGAAAGTTATTGTTTTAAAATATGTATAAATTATAATTTACAATTGGTGATTTAATTTCAAGTTTGGTTTAAATTTGGTTCTATTGGTTGCAAGTTGTGTGTTCTCACAATCACTTAAGATTGTAAGACTTGGGGACCAGCTAAAAAATAATAACTCTTATGGCAAGAGCAAGAAAGTGGAAAGGATCACCCGAAGTGAAAAGTAAAGAGAAATCTTTAATCAAAGAGTACTTTGTAATGTAAGTGTTCCGGGTACTGGATACCTAGAACCAGAAATGTTTGAAAGGTAAAAGGTGGTGCAAATATTGAGCAAAGTGTTCAAGTTGATATTTGGAGTCCGGTAAAATGGAAGTTCCGGTAAAACTAAGTCGGGGAAAGTTCATGGGTAAAGCTGAATACCTGGGTACCGGGTACAGGGAAACGATGTGAAATGATTTTTTTTGAAATCTTAATGTTATCTAATGATTTCGATAGTCTAGTAATCCGTATATGTAGAAGATAATTATGCAAGGATTTATGATATGCTAGAAAGCGTGTTATTTATGAAATTTATGTACTAACATTTGAATAATGGTTTTATTTACATGAGATGTTGATAAAAGTTTTTTTATTTAAAAGGGATTTAATGTGTGGAATTTGTGATTGTAGGAGATGCAAATTGTGATGCAAAGTTCGGGTATGGAGGTTAGGAAAATCATATTTGCAAACAAATCTGATGGTGTTGCCAAGGTTCAATGATGCACTTTAAAAGCTCATGCTAGAATAGAGTTCATTGCAAAGATGTGTCGATACTAGTAGACATGCAAAATTCACATTATGCATTCGATCAGGATCATTTATCAATTAAACTAGACATTTGCATTAGATCCATTCATTTATCAAATAAACCTTATTATTCAACCTTCATCCTGCATTATCCATTTAATTAAATAAATCAAAAAGCCATTTAAATCAAATCTTAGATCATTTTCCAAAGTCCAAAAAGTCAAATCAATTAATCAGCATTAAATCAGCATAATCATCATTAAATTAATCTAATCTTAATCTAAGGCTAATCCCATCCCACTTGCACAATAAATCAATTTTATTGATTTATTAAAACAATCATTTTCCCTCAACCATGACAAGTCAAACAGGGCATTTATTGCTCTTCTTTCTTGTCCCCCTCTCAAAATTATTGCAAATTTGAATTCAAAATTTCCCCCTCTTGGGCACTCTTCCCAAATCTTGCACACACATTAACTAATCACATGATGACAAGTGTCCTCAATTCATTGGCTTGTTTTTGATCCCACATTGGTCCCTCTTCAACATTTGGCATTTTGAAAATCTTTAAATAGGTGCATCATCCTCAAGCAAAGGGCTTCACAATCTTCACAATTTCATGCAAGGTTACTCTCTTCACTTGAGATTTAATCTTGTTCATCATCACTCCACCATCTTCATAGCATTTTCAATTTGAGCTTTTATCAAGGATTGGGAAAGGGTCACTAGCACAAGTGACACCAATCCAACTATGGAATAGGTAGTTTGGTTTTGTTTTCATAATGCTTTGGTCTTTTTAATATCATTTGCTGCATTTGGAAGCATTTCTAAGGTATTTCATAGAGGCATTTTAGTAGAGTTTGCATAACACTAACCCATGCTTGAAGTGTAGTTTTTGTTTGCAGATTTTGAAAAAGATGCCTACAATATGGCGCTAGAAGGAGGGCTTGCTCATGAGTGGTTATCTTTGTTTTATTGAATACACACTGATTGATCTTTGTATTTCAATACGTTGTTGACCTCTTTGCATTTCTTGTGATATATTTGGCACTCACTGTTTTGCAGGTTTAATGCTTGTCTGTTCTAAAATTTGAGCATTGGCCTTTACGCCTGTTCATTGTATTAGTTCAAAAATTTCTAAAAGGGGAGTTACGCACTGCTTTCTTTATGCCTACTAATGGCATTTGCTTGACAGCTTTATATGCCTTTTCAACAAATTTCTTTTGCATATAATCGTGAGGAGGAGGGCCTGCCTCTTTTGTGCATTAACTCTCTAAATTTGATTCCGCATAACTGTTTGTTAAGACTAATTTGAAGTCTAGTGGAGAGACATGTTTGTTGTTCATTATGTGTTAGTCTCTGATCTTTTCCATTTTTAGATTACGTTGTCTACATGTGGACAGCGCATTTAGAAAGCGGGCTTGAAGCTCAGATATTAAGCATGTACCGTTTGATTGACTTCATAAATGAAAATTTCTGACATTAAATACAGGAAAAGCTTAAGCACTTGTCTTTACACATACCATTTGCATTAAATTGAAAGTTTCTAAGAAGTCCTTTGAGTTCTCTGCAGGTATTAAGGATGCAGGAAATAATAATTTTGTGCGTATCAAGCAATCATTGCATTCTTAAGACCATATTTCTTTTGAGGAACTCTGTCAAAAAGTTCACATGCCTTGTCTCTTCACAGTCCACGCATTTTGTCTAGGCTTCCACCTTTCTGTCAAACAGTCCACATGCCGGGTCTATTCACAATTATTGTGCCTTGTCTATATTTCCACGCTTTGCATGAATCCCTTATAGCAGTGGCGCTGTTAAATATTGTGGATTTTGGCTTTTACACCTGCCAAATGCATTTCCTCCATGATCTGTAAGGATCTCTGATTCATTGTTGTCCAAGTACGCCTGCAAAATAGAATTGAAGGCTTGTCTTTTTAAGTCATTCACCCGCCAGGTGCATTTAACTTCAAAATCCCTTTGAGCAACCTTCTGGTCGCACCTATTAAATGTATTAGTTCGGGAAGTTTCCTAGGCACTTGGGATTAAAGTCTGATATTCAGGCATTGATATCGATATCACAACTGCTTTTTTCGCCTTTGAATCTTGTTTCTTGTTGCGGTGATTGTAGCATTGAATGCATTGAATGCCTGTTTCTTACGCACAGCCAACAATAGAATGCATTGAATGCTTGTTTCTTACGCACAGCCAACAATAGGATGCATTGAATGATTGTTTCTCACGCACAATCTTGTGATCTCAACGTTATGAAGGCGTTCTTTCTTCCTGAGATTGCATTTTTTTTAATCCATCTGCTTTTAGAAAGTGCTTTCAATCACTTTGGTCTTTGTGTTGGGAGTAATGTCTTAGTTTCTGTTAGAAAGTAATCTGTTGGTGTCCTTTTTTATGCTTCAGCATTACCTATTAGAGGCAATAAGTGTGGTGATTTGTAAATTTAAAGCTAGCTGCGGTGTTCATTATACTTGTACTTTCTATACAGCAGTATGATTATGTTTGATGGAAGACTCCACTATGCATTCTTCCTTTAAGCGATATTCTTGCATATTAGGACTGATGTCATTACGTTGGACGGTAGTGTGATGGTGTTTGGTGGCGTGTGATAGTGATAATATTGCATTGACCAGTCATGTTATTGCTGGACTTCTCTTTTTCTCTTGTTTTGGTTAACACTCTCTTCGAAGTTATTACTTTCAGATGGCTGCGTGTTAAATTGGAGAAGAAAAAGCGTCAATTAATAACTACATGCTATGATTTTGGGGGGGCCCACAGTCAATATTAAACATTGGGAAGATGAGAGAAGAGGCTGTTTTGAAATTATAGACTACAACCTTCATCAAGAATCTCAAGGAAATTACAAGAGTAAAAGACATACCGGCTGTGATTTGTCACAAATGAATGCATACTATATATTTTTTTGTTTGTGGTTCATAGAGTCTTTGTTCATTGTTGAAATTGCACTTGGAACAAAAAAAAAACTGACTTAATGGATTCATTGAAGGTGTGCTAATTGGAGGATCATAGATATTGTCGAAAGGTCATGCTCATACTTGCATTTTTAATTGCAAAGTCAGAATTAATAATTGCAAATCCACTTATTGATGCTTCACTTACATTCAAAATCATTTGGAATTTTTTTTTTTATCATTGGAAGTTAATGATTACAACAAAGTTAATTAAACAAAACTTGATCCTTGCATGATTTTTCATTTTTTATCTTGCAGGAAAACGAGGTACAAACGAACAACGAAGGTACAAAAGCAAACGAAGGTACAAGCGAAGGATACAAACGAACAAAGGCGAAAAGATGCAAAACAAAAGAGGAGGAGGATTCTTGTTTGAAAACACAATGTGTTTTTTAACACTTTGATTTTTTTGATCAATACAACTTCACGAAAGGAGGGAAATGTTTTTTTGAAAACACAATGTGTTCTTTAACACTTTAAGTGTTTATTCAACACTTCACGAAATTGTTTTCCTTTTCGTTTTAGAACATTAGTTTTCAATTGGGGCTAAAACGAACAATTTCATTTTCATTGCAAAGGGCTTAAAACGAACCTTAGAACAAATTTACTAGATTTCGTTTTGGTTTAAAATTGAACAAGGCAAACTTCACACTTGATTTTGGTGCTTAAAATGAAGTCATCATTGCTTTGAGGCTAAAACGAACAAGTGCTTGATTGTGTTATTTTGTCTTTTGAGTGCGTATCCTCTCCCCTTGCGCTTCGTGCGATCTAGGGTGCAAGAGAAACACTCAAAAACACATTTTATTGCTTTGAAACACTTCATTTTGGGGCTTAAAAATTGAACAATCTTGTGCGAGTGTGAGTAGGGGCATTTTCGCGTACATTCTCGTTCTTTGTGCCATCAAAGATCGATCGAGTTACGGATTGTGTCTTTGCTCGCTTTTGTTTATCTTAGAGGGCCTGCCTTGGGGAAAAGTACTCACCCAAGCGACGACTCAACCGGTAACACTCTAAAGCCAAGAGTATTTCCAGCCGGGATATAAATGAGGATTTTGTTAAACGCCATAATCACGCTGGTCTTACAAGATGGATCCGAAGGGGACTCTTGCCACGCTGGGTCAACTCCTACTTAACGGAAAGTCCTTACTAGAACCTATGTGTTAGAATTCCAAAATCCTTAATCTGCTTTGTTGGTGCAAGAACGTCGCTCCGGCCTCTTACAATTTTACGCTTTAGTAGAGATGGAAAGCATGCCATGGGAGTTTCATGGGTGTTGATGCTTGGCTGCCCTGTGATAAGTGAGTGCCGTGGAGGGGAGCCAGTGGGGTCAAGCATCTAACCATCCGCTAAGAGATAAGCGTAGCTGGACTTGTCCAAGTGGGGACTCAACAAACATTGTCTATCACATCCATAGGGCTTGTAGTTATTCTTTGTTTGAAAACACAGTGGGTATTCGAAAACATTTTGCAAACAAACACTTAAACATGATCATGCAAATTTCAAACCCCTTTTGATAGAGCAAATACCTTTTGACGAATTTAAGTGTTGTTGCCTTCCCTTGGGATTATGTCCTTAGAGGTTTCTCATCACTTGAATTTATATCGTCATTTGCTCTAACTAGGGTTAACCTAGGAAATCCCTTTGCCTCAATTTCTTGGAACTCCCACACAACACTTTGTGAGAAGAAAAGGAATTTTGACATAGGACATCTTTAGTTTGAAACATAATCAAGAAAGTGTATTTGGTAAAAAGAAGTCATTAAAAGCAAAGATAAGCAATTGAGCCCCACACATGTCTTTTCAATGATTTCTCACAAGATCAAGATACAAAAACCCAAGAAAAGGAAACTTAGCCCAAAACAACATCAACAAAGACTCAAAAGGTTATATGATTTTAGAGAAAAGTTGTTGGCTAATTTCTATAGACATGCTTCAAGAGACAACCCCACTTTATATTCATTTTACTACACACAAAATCCAAGATTGTTTCAAGGGATTGGATACCTTGCTTAGGGCATAACACGTTCTTCAATACCTTGGTCTTGTTAAGCAAAAGTCTAAACTAGGGTCATTCTAAGATCAAAACAAACATTCATCCATCAAAAACATCATCAACCATAAACATCTCACCAACATTTTGAGAAAATCTTGACACAACTATGCTAGGCTCCTTTGGTAGACATCAAAACCTTTCAAACATGAGACTTTGAATTCTTCAAACATCAAACATCAAACTTGTTCAACTCAATTGTGTGTGAATGAATCCTTTTGCACATGCTTAGTTGAATTATCACTTTGTTCAAATTAATGGTGGATAGATGCATCCTTCTCCCATCACTAATTTGGATTATCTTTTGGTTAGCTTGTGAGTAGACACATCCTATTCTCACTTCTAGATCAAATTATCCTTTATGAGCATTAGTTATCTTTTTTAGATCATCATCCAAACATCTTGGGGATATCTCTTGCTCAAACATCAACATTCAAAAGACAGAATTCAAAGTCTAAACATCAATCAAAGCAAACCCAAAGTACCTAGCATCACATCAAGACTTTCAATACAAATTCAAAACTTCCATTCTCACCCATATATCCTACACCTTTCATCTTCACATCTTTGATCTTTTACACATCCTAGTTTGCTCTTTTATGGTTCAAACAAGATCACAACACAAGAGGAACATGGAGTTAAATCAAGAAACATCAACCACAAGTGATCTAAGCCAAAACATTCCAGAAATCCAAAACACACCACTTCCAGACCTCACTATCACTACACACGATCCACAAAAAGAGGTCTTGGTGGAAGACATCACACCAACAGAACTAAGTGAGGAAGAAGTTCTTGAGATGCTCAAACAACCAAAACTACAAAAGTTTCTTCGCGCAATGGCTAAAATAAATCCATCAATTCTCAACACTATTGAGGATGAGCTTCTTGTACCAAATGACCAAAACACCCTTCCGCAATCAACCACTTCCATTGCCACCATAGAACCTACTATCAATGAGGATGATACCCTCTTCAACACACATCAAAACCCACTTTACAACCCACTTGGATTTATCGATACATCTGAGGTTCCTTACCATACCACCTCATCATTTTCCCTTGACACGCAAGTGTCTAGACCTTTGGTACAAGCAAGCTCATCCGAAATAGAGAGACCTTATGGATTTGTCTCTTCATTTGCACAAGAAAATTTTCCACCATTCAAACCATTCACACCTCCCACCACGTCAACACCATATTTTGGTTTAGGGATCCCCCCTTTACCTAAATTTCCACCTTTCCCTAACATAAATCACCCCATCCAAATCAATTCATCCAACCAAGGGGGTACATCGCATCTTTCAAACACACCATCCACATCAAACCAACACATGATAGCTAATCAAAATATGGTCTCTCAAATACCCACTATTTCGCTCATCTCTACCATTCCTACCACTTCACCTAGTCCCACCATTCCTATCGCTTCACCCATCCAAAATGCACCTATCACCACATTCACTCCAACCACTACATCCACTATACCTCAAACTTCCACTACCCCCATCATACCCCTTACATCGCAACCTCCCACCATCGCTCTAAACACATCTCAAACTTCCAACACAATTCCGATCCCACCACCACCACCACTGCGACCAAGCCAAGTAAGCCATTACAATGCTTCATTCAAAGCATACCAACAATTGCTCCAACAATATCAAACAATTCGGCAAGCGCCTATAGCCACGCACGCTTCTCAAGCTTCACAGCAAAATCAAGCTCAAACATCGCTGCAACAACAACAAGCACAACAAGCAGCACAAGCCCAAGCTTTGTTGCAACAACAACAACGAGCCGCACAAGCCGCTCAAGCTGCTCAAGCTGCACAAGCTGCACAAGCCGCACAAGCTGCACAAGCTGCTCAAGCTGCTCAAGCTGCACAAGCTGCACAAGCCGCACAAGCTGCTCAAGCTGCACAAGCTGCAAAAGATGCCCAAGATGCCCAAGCACGAGTGCAAGCACAAGCGCAGTACTTTGCACAACAACAAGCAGCCCAACAACTCGCATATCAGAAAGCGTTAGAGCAATACCAAGAGCAACAAGAAGCAGCCCAACAAGCCCTAGCTGACCAACAACAAGCATTGTTGGACCAACAACATCAAGCACAACAACAAGCTCTATTAGCGCAACAACAACAAGATCAACAACAAGCGTTGTTGAAAGCATACATGGCACAACAAGCAAACATTCCACCCATTCAAACACCCACTCCACCCCCCCCAGAACACCTTCATTCCACCTCCTGATCCACAATTGGATGTCACCGCACAAATAAAATTTCTGTCACAACAAGTGCTTGACCTTCAATCAGGAAAGACACCAAAACCACAAAAAAACCTATGCCCTTATCCATTTGATAGGAGCGTAGAAATGAAACCATTCCCAAAAGGGTTTGAGATCCCTAAATTTGACAAATATCGCGGAACGGGTAACCCTGAAGATCACATCAGGGAATTTCAAGTACATTGCATGGAGGTGGCTCACGACGAAACGTACTTGATGAGATTATTCCCAAGAAGCTTGGCTGGAAACGCTATTGATTGGTTTTCTCAACTTTCTGGAATCAAAAAATTCCAGGAAATCGTGGATGCCTTCATACATAATTATTCCTTCAACACTCCCATGGAGGTTAGCTTACAGGAATTATCATCTCTCAAACAAGGGAAAAATGAATCATTCGGTGCTTTCTTACAACGATGGCGATCCAAAGCTAATCAAAGCAAGTGGTCCATGCCTGAAGAACAACAAGTGGGAACTATCATTGCGAATCTTGATGGGCCCTTGGCCTTCCACCTCAAAATGCAAAACATCACCACTTACGACCAATTGATACCTAGGGCGCTCAATATCGAACAAGCCCTTGCCACGCAGGGAGAAACTTCATCATATCAAGAAGGCCGCTCATCATCCAATTATCATGACAAACCACGAACATGGGCAAAGAATCGTAATGTAACCAATGATGGTGTTGTTGACGCCAAAGTTGTCATTAGTGCCCCACGGAAGAACAATCCACCATCCCAACAACAACAACACCAAAATACCAATCAAAGCAATCGACAAGTCAATACTGTGGTCCAACCATCCCATAACCAAAACACAAACAACATTGATAATCAGGGAAGACCACAGCGAAACAAGTTCTTCCCCAAACGAAAATACACACTCCTTGGGGAACCTGCTGAAGCAATCATGAAAAGATTGGTAGATGAAAAATTGATAACGGTCCCTACACATAACAATTATCAAGAACCATCGGTCAAGCCACCATGGTATAATGAAAATTATCTTTGTGACTTCCACAAACTCAAGGGACACACGACAAACAACTGCATGAGGCTCAAAAATCTAATTCAAGACCTCATAGATGACAAAATCATAGATGTGGAAGCACCATCAGGAAACAAAGATCTCAAGATTTACACGAATCCGATGCCGAATCATGGTAACAAAGGAAACAAAGATCAAGACAAAGGAAAAGGGGCTTATAAAAATGTCAACCACACATACGAGGGTGTTGTTGCTTGTTTAGACGAGTTTTGTGGAGTCATCACCATCAAAGGGGCCCAAGCCGATTGTGGAGTCACCACAAGAGGTGGAAAGGTTACCATTGCAGCACCATCCCAACCAAGCAGAAATTCCACATCCAACCCAAGGTCTCACCCTAGTGGCTATAATGTCTTGGATCAATTGAAAAGAACCCCTGCACATATCTCCATCATGGAGTTACTCAAAATCTCATCTGCACACAAAAAGATTCTAGAAGAAGCTTTGGCGTCATCTACTGTCCCCGCAGATCTAGATGCAGAACAATTCCAAGCTATGGTCGCAAATATCACCACACCTAACATTCTTACATTTTCTGAACAAGACTTCCCCACACAACCATCTCACAACCGTGCACTTCATCTGGAGGTGTACGTAAATAAAAAGAAAGTCAAGAGAGTCTTGGTGGATGGAGGTGCAGGCTTAAATATTTGCTCCTTAAAGCTTCTAAAGAATTTGAACATTTCAGAGGATTCAATTGACAAAGGAAAAGGCATCACAATAAGAGCATACGATGACCAGGAAAGGGTATCCCAAGGCACCATTCAGCTTCCTGTCCAGGTTGGACCCGCCATCATGCAAACCAACTGTCAGGTCTTGGACCTCGATTTACCATACAACATTCTCCTAGGGCGACCATGGATACATGCAATGCAAGCTGTAGCTTCAACCTTTCATCAATGTGTGAAATTCACACATGAAGGTCAAGAGGTTACTATCCATGGAGATCCCGAGCCATTTGCCTACTGCAAAAATCTAGAGGCAAAATACTACAAGATCCCGCAAGTACCCAAGAACGATGAAGGCCCATCAACACCTTACGTGGATCCCGCCACTCTCACTTCTGTGACAGAGACACCCTCCACCCCCGCCATCCCCGCCTTTTCTGATATCAAAGTTATAATACAAGATGATGGTTGTGGAAACTATTCAATGCCTAAGAATGCTTTTGTAGTAGGAGAGCTACCACAATCTCCTAGATCAAGAGGACGACCACAATCACAAGAAGCTTCAACATCTCAAGGATCCTATGAACGAAACCCTACCTTCACAAGTGCAGGAGATCTTGGTCAGGAAACATTAGAGGGGGACCTATCTCATCTCCTTTATCGAGATGATATACCGGCAGTTGAATTGCCTATGGATGAACGAAACAAAGGTATGAAGCTGATGCTCTTGATGGGCTATAACCGGAACCAAGGGTTAGGCCAAGATAATAACGGGCGTGTAATACCCATTATACCTGAGAAGCAAATAAAAAATCTTGGCATTGGTCATCCTACTCCTAAGGTAACTGTACTTGGTCGAGGTGCCCAGGATAGACGGAACCGAACGCCTCCTCAAGAATCTGTAGCTACTCCAAAATCCTCCATGACTTTAGGAATGCCCACTGATTTAACTGAGTCCCCAGAAATAGGATTACCTTTGCTGTTTGAGGATACTAATGTCCTTATGATTAGCACCTTGTCTTATGAGTCTGAAAACCAAAGCAATGAAATCCGATTAGTCTATACCCAACTGATTGATTACGACCAACGAGGACCACCAATTCTTGACATGTTTGAAAATGATAAGGCACTCTCGGAATTCATGGGACTTAGGGATGACATTCCATGTGGGGATCATAAGGCAGGTTTTATCATAGAGCTGGATACTCATGCATACTATGGAGAAACGATTGAATCCCTCAGTCGCAAAAATAAAAAATTGAGAATAATCTCCAAGTCCTTGAGTGAAAACCACCTTGTGGCACTCTCCGACTCTAAAAAAGTAAAAAGAAAGGACACATCCAATGGTGAAAACCTCTCTGAGGCGCCTGAGGATGGGGGATTCAATCTTCCTCTTACAGCTATACACCAAGAAAAGTCAGCTATGCTAGCAGAAAAGTGCAACCCCATCAATCTGGGAACACAAGAAACCCCTCATATTACATTCTACGCTGAGTCATTATTATGCAAAGAACAAGAGGAGTTGGCTACCTTCTTAAAGGAAAGGAAGATAAATTTTGCGTGGACCTATGCTGATATGCCAGGATTGGATCCAGAGGTGGTGGTTCATCACTTGGCAGTCTATCCTAAAGCTAAACCTGTGAGACAGAAGCTTCGCAAAATGCATCCTCAAATTGCTTTGTTAGTCAAAATGGAGCTCAAAAAGCTATTAGATGTGGGATTCATTCGACCAATTGATTATCCAGAATGGGTATCAAACTTGGTACCCGTATCAAAGCCTGACGGAGCCATAAGAATCTGTACGGATTTCAGAGATTTGAACAAAGCATGTCCCAAGGATGATTTCCCGCTCCCCAACATCGACATGATAGTAGACATGACAGCAGGGCATGAGATGCTATCACTTATGGACGGATTTTCAGGATACAACCAGATTATGATAGCAAAAGAAGATCAACACAAGACGGCTTTCACTTGCCCATGGGGAACATACTGCTGGAACGTAATGCCATTCGGCTTAAAGAATGCTGGGGCCACATACCAAAGGGCCATGACACTAATATTCCATGACATGATCCACAAAACAGTTGAGGACTATGTTGATGACATCCTAGGAAAATCCAAAAAGAAGGAGGATCATATATCGGTCTTG
>VDFB02000015.1:283174711-283231652 GCA_007258455.2 Sequoia sempervirens
TTGACACACTTAAGAGTTTTATGGCATCATCCTTAAATGTTTTTGCACAACCTTTCTCATGGTAATCCTGGCGTTTATGTCTTGATGCGAGCGTGGTTTTGCTACATTAAATTGGGTAAGCTAACATTGTAGTCATCTTGACCTTCATGTCTTTGATGCTCATGTTAGAATCTTTCCATATTCCAAGCTGATATAAATCACATTCATATCTTCATAGTTGTGTTTGTGACTAGTGATGATTGTGTGATTGTCCGATGTCCAGTAATAATGTCCCAATGATGAAAATAAGTTCTCTTACATTCTCTAATGAATGATGAACACACAAAAACCTATGTTACCCTATTGCAAGTACACCTTTGCATTTTCATGTAGCTTGCATTATTTAGACTTCATGTTAATTTGCACTTTTAGGCTGTATTATGGGTTTGAGAGGGTTTCCTTCATCTTTCTTGTGGATTTTTCATCAACTGTGATCACGTTCTTCATTTCCTTATCTTCTTTCGTGATCTCAATTGAAATTCCCTATCTTAAACAGTTGATTGATTTTGATGCATCCTCTTTATTGAGGCAGATTCTCTTCCTTCTCTCCATTTCTTTCCATTTCTTCCAAACTTCTATCTTCCATTCGATTTCACCCCACTTCTTTTCTTCTAATTCAACCTTAGGGCATAATTTTCTTGCTGATCTACCTAGGTTTTGTGATTCTTATATTTTTCATCTTACATCAAGAACCTTATCTTTTGTTTGATTTGATCAAATTTTTCAATTTATTATTTCTCCTCTATCTCATTTTGATTTCGATCACGAGGGGGTAGTACCTATCAAACTTCAATCCTTGATTCAACTTTATCAATTTATCAATTGCTTCTCTTGGGGCAACCTTGCTTGAGATTCTTATCTCTCACTTTGGATGTGATCCTGAATCGACCTCATGTTCAAAGGCCTTTTGTTTATGTTTGTCCAGATGTGATCCCGAGTCGACCTCACATCTGAGTTGTTTTGTGATCCCAAATCGATCTCACATTGCAACTTCATTCTTTGACTGCATGTGATCCCGAGTCGACCTCACATTAGTCAAAGAGGGGCAAATGTATGCAACCTAAAATGGTCACCTAGACTTTGGGCCCCATTTATTTAATTTGTCAACATCAACTTTCTGAATCAATGATTGTCGCATTTTCAAATCAAATTTCTTAATCAATTCATAACTATTTCAAATGTTTCAATTTTCCCTAAGGTTTGAATGCTTCATTAATTTTATTTAATCAAAGAAATAAATCCCTTTTAATAAATAAAATAATGTTATTTAATTGAAGTTAATATTACTTAAATAAAATGATGCTATTTAATTAAATCTATTTTAATTAAATAATTTTATTTTATTTTATTAATATTCATTTCTAAATTACATAATCTTATTTTATTTTATTAAAAGAGATATTATCATCTTAAATTAAATAAAATAAATGAAATATCCTCTCAAGAATATCCTGTGATGAAAAAAATGGAAACAAATCAGTTAAAAGGGAAATAAACTAAAAAAGAATTCCAATCAAGATTTGTTTCTATTTTTCTATTTATCCCACATTGCTTCTGAATTTGCCTTCAATTCCACTTTTGCCTATAAAATGAGCCCTCTCATTCTCATTTCAAAAAAATCACGAATTTTTACATCAGACTTATGCTACAAATTTTTTGAATTTTATCATTTGAGATTACACATTAGTTTGATTTTATAAGCATCTTAGTTTTAGAGCATATAGTTTAATATTACATTTTAGCTTAATCTTCATAGTAGATTAATTTGCAAAATAATTCATTTATGGCATTGCATGTAGATCAATTTTCATTTCAATAAATTAGTTTTGTTTATTGCATTTTACCATTTAGATTAGTTTTCATTGTTGCATTGCAAGAACAGGATTCATGGAGATTGGCATTCTTGCTTCTCCTCTTTGAATCTCTCATTCCGAGACTGTATTTGCAGGGGTAACTGGGTCAATCTGAGGGCCACAATATCAATCCCTGCTCTTCTCAGATAGAAAGTTGTGAATTGATTTGCAATGACTCATTATTGAGTATCCTTGCATGCAAGGATTCACAGAAATATAACATATTTTCAGTTATACAACTTCCTCATGACTTTCTATAAATTCTGCATTTCTTCTCGAATTCTCTACACTTTTTCTCAGCTTTCTTCTCTTATTATGCATTTTTTCTCTATTTATTTTCTCTTGATTCTAGGCCATGGATACTCCAATTTTCTTAAGCTTCTCTCACCACCAGAATGTTTTCCTATGAATTATCACACCGCAAAGGCTTGAAAAGGTTTTCTTGATTTGGAATTCTAGTTTCACTATACCAAATTTTTGCTTAGTTCTTGGGGAAAAGTATGTGGAATCTAGCTGCTACTTTCACTTTTACTTTGACATGACTTCTCATTTTGTAGCATCACTTCTGGATATTGGGCTACTTGTTGAAGATGTTCACTCAATTGACAATTTGATAGTAAGGCCTAAATATTTGGATAATCTGGATACTATTTTTTCTGTTGCACACCCGACCATTGGAATCCCTTCTATGGATGATATTCCTCAGTTCCTAGAACATAGGGAAGTGGTTCCACTCTAGCCTTTCCTAACTGACCTCTATATTTATGACTTTGAAGTTCACAGGGAACTTGCCTACATAGGGTATTTAGCCTTGATAGATGAGGCGTCCCATTTCGACTGAATGGCTACTACTACTTGCAAATTTACTCACTCTTTTTGGCTTTTTTTGTGATTTTTTGAAGCAAGAATTTCAATACTTCAACTATATATGTGATATACATATATATAGCTTTTAGTACATCTTAAAGCATGTTTTACTATGTATGGTTTTATCATTTTACATTTCATAGTTCAATTTTACAAATGTTTGAATTAACTCTCATGTGTAAGATAAGCAGAATTTGCTAATCCAGAGGCTAGAGAAAAAAGAAAAGAGACAAAAAGAAAGAAAAGCAAACAAAAAGCACAACAAACCCTACGAAAAGAAAACTTACCCTAGCTAACAAAACTCCTAATCTAACAAGTGATTAACCTTAAAAAAAACAACTTATTTTAATTTCTATTACTATTTCCATTGTTGTTTTGGTGCGAATTACAACAGGTTTATCCTTAAATTCTTTTTTAAAAAATTCAGCAACTCTACCGTAACAATGAATTATCTTAAATTTTCTACATTAAATAATCAAAAATTCAAAGGTGTACTTACCAATGACTTGGTTCATATGTATGAAAATGACCTCATTAAAGGTCAATTGCACACACTTCATCTGATGCAACCATATCTACCTTCTTCCAGCCCTAGTTCATTTCCATGAATGACTATGTCCATTTCTCAACTTTCTCCTCCTGAAATCTTCATGTCTTCAATCCTGCCTTCACTTTGCACTTTGTTAGACTAAGATATATCACAATTTATATTTTCATTAGAGAGAGAGAAAGTAAAAGTTTGATACTCTATGTTTTGCATAAAATAAGGGAAATTTCCTTTTTAACTTGTGAATTTTTAAGTTGGAGCAAAATACACAGATATCCTGCTTGATTTTCTCACTCCTTTTCCTCATTTGCATTTTCCAAATATAAGGAGAATGATGAATCATCAATAACATTTCCTCATTTCTGATGCGATGTCTCTGAATCTCAAAATTCTCACCTATTTTCCTGCAAAATGTTAGGATTTTCTTTATAATAATTGTAGTTTTCAAATTGTCTTTATGTATCAGTTAATTTTTTAATGTTTCCAATTCCACTAGGTTTAAATGTTTTTCTCACCAATGATTCTTTTCTTCTAGAAATTAGAACTTATTTAGTGAACGAAATTCCTTTACACATGGCCAAGCTTACCCTAGTAAGAAAAAATCACACTCGAGTTCATCGTGATCAATTGTATCATGAATTCTACACTCGGTGACTCTACCAAAGGTGAATAAACTCAAAGGATGTAATCTTTGGTTAAAAACTTTCCAAAGTTTCTCGACTTCCATACTGAAAAACTAGCTTGCACTTAATTTCACTTTACAAGCTTCCTTCCAAAACTCAGAACTAATATAAAATTCAAAGATGTGTGCCCTCCTTCTAGTGCTAATTCTTGTTGACGACGATTTTACTCACAACAACAGGGAAAATAGATTCTTTACAGATAAACCACAAAGAGCCTATCCTTCTTGAAAGATATGAAACAAAGACAATCTAAAGTGGGATTCTACTTTAACAGGAAAAGATTGACTCAGGTCAATCCTAAGTCTCTGATAATTAGGTCTTGATTGTACTAGGTTTGCTCTCAGGTATAATGTGATATTGTTGTTAATCTCAAAGGGAATATGGTTGATTGAAATCATATACATCAAACATTGAGTTTTCAATTGGACCTTAAGAAAAAATACCATGAAATCAAAATATTTGAAAAAATATTTCATGAACATCAACAATTTCTTTGCTATCACTTAAGTAGATTTAGCATTAAGCATTCAACAATTTCATATAAAATGAAATATTTTCAATAAATTTCCATCCATTCACTTATTTTCTAGAACATTTTCAAGAAATTTAAACATCTATTCTAAAATAAAGCATAAAAATACTGAAAATTAAAATTTTCTTTCAGTTATTCTCCATGCATGCCCCAAAGAATTAACTAAAACAAAGGAAACTACTTCATACTTCACCAAATTGCTTCACAACTACATATAAAATGATGTGAGCTTTTAAAGATATGGGTTTTAGTTTGGAAACTGAGTAGGTTTTGCATGCACCCTTAAACGACGTAACACAATCTTGTTCAGTTGAACTAAAAAAACCAACTACAATTGATTCATGAGATAGGTAGCTATCTAATTGGCTCTGATATTAATCAATGTCTATGTGCATACAAAGTTTTACACTAGAATGATTCAGAAAACAGGGAAAAATAACAAAACTTAAAGAATTTTTGGCTCTTTCAACATCCAAAAATTATGAACTTAACTTAAAAAGAAAGATCCTTTGGCCTTTTATAGAACACAAGACACGGATAGGACAAGACAAATACATGAGAGGAAATCCAAGGGACCAATCACATCAAGGCACATGGAATGTAGTGACTTATAAGAGAATTTGCAATTGAATTCAATGAAGGTCAAATCCAATTGCACATTGAAGCTCTTTAGGTTTTAATCTTTAATCATCAAGGTTCCTTCTTAGAACCAAACAAATCCGCTCAAACAAAATGTAGGAACTTTCCACTAATTTAGAGTGATTAGGTGGAATTTTCGCCCCTACACTTTGGTTCTTCCTCGATTTGAACATTCCAAGAATGAGCCACCCCTGAAATAGGTACACTTCTTTGCCACATGCTTGAACTCCAGCATCCCAAGATCCTGGTATCCCGCACATCTTTCCAACAAACTCTATTCTAGCATGAGCTTTTAAAGTGCATCATTGAACTTGGCAACACCATCGGATTTGTTTGAAAATATGATTTTCCTAACCTTCCATACCCGAACTTTGCATCACAATCTGTATCTCCTACAATCACAAATTCCACACATTAAATCCCTTTTAAAGAAAAACATTTATAAACATCTCATGTAAATAATACCATTATTCCAATGTTAGTACATAAATCTCAAAAATAACACACTTTCTAGCATATCATAAATCCTTGCATAATTATCTTGTACATTTACTAGATTACTGGACTATTGGAATCATTAGATAACCTTAAGATTTCAAAAAGAATCATTTCACATCGTTTCCTAGTACCCGGTATTCAGTATTCAACTTTACCCATGAACTTTCCCCGAACTTTAGTTTTACTAGAACTTCCATTTTACCAAACTCCAAATATTGGACCGGAACACTCTACTCAATATTTGTGCCACCTTTTACCTTTCAAACATTTTCGGTTCTGGGTATTCAGTACCTAAAACACTTACATTACAAAGTACTCTTTGATTAAAGATTTCTCTTTAGTTTTCACTTTTGGTGATCTTTTCCACCTGCTAGCTCTTGCCATAAGAGTTATTATTTTTCACTTGGGTCCCCAAGTCTTATAGTCTTAGGGCGTGTTGTGAGAACACACAACAGGAAGAACTTCGACATCCATGAAGCGCACGACATCAGGAAATAATCCAAATTTGAAGTTGTTTGAAATTTTCAACTCATAAATCACAAAAGTGTCGCTATTTACAAGAGTCACTATATTCAAAATTTAAATAGCAATTCCCAATGCATTTAAAATTTCAAAATTAGAACAAGCATCGCCAAACAAGTTGGTGTCGCGATTTAGCTTCTGACCTAACCTAACCCGTATTTCTAAATTGACAAGTGTGTTGCCAAATAATCCCACATTGCCATTTAAAATTAGGAACCCTAATTTTAAATTGAGAAAAGCATCACTATATAATATGTGTCGCTATAAATGATTTGGGCATCACTGATTTTAGTTTGGGCATCACTATATAGTGATTCCATCAGAATCTAAATTTTAAATCGTCATAAATGCATCAAAAATTCAAATTTTAAGTCAAGTTTTAAATCACATACCGGTGGTCTTACACCTAAAATCTGTTGGAACTCTCGAACTCAGTTGGACATGTGCCTGGGAAACTCTCGACGCACCATTTTGTCAAAGGGTTAGAGCTCAAATTGCAAGAATTCCCTACGGTATGATGCACAAATGAATTGAAAATGACCCTTCTTGGCTAGAAAATTAGGGTTTTTTTGCCCTAATTTAACCTTAAAGATGGGGTTTATTATCATTTTCACCAGTTTTTCCAATCTAAACTTAATTTTGCATTGTTTTTTACACTTTTTGTCATTATTCTTGCATCTCAGAGCCTCTCTTGACCCTTGGAGCAACTTTTTCCCTTTATCAAGAAATCAATCCAAAATTCAAAATTTTTGCCTGATTTCTCAAGGGGGCAGGGAGTCAACTTTATCCTTCCCTTGGGGCATCTTAAAAATTAGAAAATTTTAATTTTTTTATTAATTCAATAGTTTTAATCCAAAAAGTGTTATTCTTTGAACTGAAGCAGCATGTACCTCGCTTCAAAGAGGAGCAAAATGTAGACACTGAAAAATGTCCTAATTAATATCATACACTTAAAACAAGTTTACTAACAAAATTTCCTCTTTAATCCATCCTCTTTTCATTTAATTGATTTAATTAGCCTAGCTAATTAATTAATTGCATCATTTTCATCTATTAGCCCAATTAATTTAATCAGGCTAATTTATCTCTTTTCACACTAACACTTCATCTAATTAAATTAAATAAATCAAAATATTAAATTTAATTCCCTAAGTCATCTTATTTAATTAAATATCATTTCATCTCTCCCCCATTTATTAAATCATCTAATTTAATAAATATCTCCTTTATTCCTCCAAATCCCCTAAATTGCATAAATTAAATCTTGTTTAATTAGCAATTAAACTAATTTTCCTCTAAGCAAAGGGAATATTCCTTATCCTCCTTGCACAATTAAAACTTTGCTTTAATTTATAAATTACCTTTTCCCTCATCCACAAGGAATATTCTAAAGAATATTTTCTCTCCTCCAATCATCTCACTTGGCTTCTCGAACAAGTTAAACCTTCAACCTCTTGAGCAAGTTACCTTTGACCTGTGTGAGCAGGTCAAAAGTATGTTTGTTTGAGGCAAGTGTGATCCCTTGATTAAATCTCATCATGAATTCTCATCCATTGATGATAATCCATGATCCATTCCTCTCATCCCCTTCATCTTGAACTGTTCATTAAGCTTTTTGATCTCAACCATTCATTCCTCATTTGCTCTCCTATAAATAAATCACTATTTGGAGACAAATGGATCCATCTTTCAATTGAAATCTTATGTTGTTGATTCACTTGCATCCATACTCTCAATTTACTCACTTGTTAGCTTTTTTAATTTCATTTTCATTGCATAGTAGCTTAGAGCATTCATTAATGGCTTCCATGCATCCATCTTAGCTTGTTTATAAATTAGGGTTTTTCATTTTTTAGCATAGTTTTAGCTTAGATTAGCTTAGAAATAGCATACTTAGATCATTTGTAGCATAAAATCATGGTAACTTATCTTGCATCATGTTAATTTTTAGCATAGTCTAGGTTTTCATACATAAATCACAATGGTTTCATCAATTCTCTTCCATATAATCGATTGAAACAGGCTCACTGATCACGGGATTGGGAAAGGTCATCGTTCCACATCAACACGACACCAATTCCACAATGGGATAAGTTTCAGATGGATTAGAGTAGATGTTTTGAAATCTTTCATAACTTAGTATGTTAGGTTTTGATAAAATGTTTAGTTTCAATTTGAGATTTGAGTATTAGTGGCTTCGTTATGCTTCGAATTTTCATGGATCAAGTGTAATTCAGCCAATACTGATATTTTCGCATCACAACATGTTATAAAATTTGTGATTTTTTCTCCTTGTTGTTTCTTACACCTTATTAAATGGAGTAGAGCCATCTTATGACCCATTTTCACTTGGAAATGATTAAGAAATGCATCAACAACATCAATGAATGAGTAGATTAGATTATTTGGTAGTGAACAAAACCATTCCAAGGTTATTTCTTTCAAAGACCTAGGAAAGAGTTTAGCCAAGAACTTATCTTCCAAAATGAAGTCACTACATAAAGCTATATATGCTAATACTTGATTATTAGGGTCTCCTTTACCACTACATTTCTTAAAGTGAGGTATCTCTATACCCTATGGAACTTGTGTTTTCAATATCTCCAATAACAATGGGTTTCTCTTGACATATTGTGAAGGTTGTCAATTTTGGTTTTTGCTCAATGTTGCTATTTGTTGTTGAAGGGATGTGCCATTTTATAAAATTTGGTTTATGACAGAATCACTAGTTGTGTTTTGGTATGGAGGTGAATATGGTGGGGTTGTGTATGTGTTAGCTATGCAACTAAATTAAAATTTTGTGAGAGGTGATGGATTTGGAGAGATTATGTTTGAGTGCACAAAACTAAAAGGATTCCTAATGAAGACACCCAAGGTTGGAGCTACCTATTGTTTGGTCGCATCATTGTTGTAACAGTTGGATTTGTATATGTAGGGATAGAGGTTATGGTTGTAGGGGAGATTTTATTTCCTCCTTGGCTTTGAGTGTATCCCAAAGCTTGAGCACAACACACCATTGTTGGGATATGATCATCAATAATATGGGCTAATCTACACATAACTTATGATCCTTAATCATTATCCATCATTTTTCTCATGTTATCTATGATAAGAACTATAGTACTAACAATGTATTTTTTGCTCACATAATCTTGTAGTTTTTCTAAAGCTTTGTCCAAATGTTTGAGGTTTTTCCTGAGAAACATGGGAAACTATGGTTTCAACATCAATGATAGTGGTTGATGATAAGGTGGTCATGGGAAATGTGGCATTAGTAAGGGATTCCAACATGGGTTGAGTATTGTCAACACTTTATGTGAAAGAGTTGGAAAACCAAAGATCCATAGTGGATGTACTAATGGGAGATGCCATGAGTCTCGAACTACATCTCACTGAGTATTATCAATAGGAAACTAGGTTGTAAAACTCATGCAAGTTTTACCACACCATAAGTGCACCCTAGATGAACATAGATATACTAAATACAGACAAAAAACACCCAAAAATAGGAAATAGTAAGTAGGAACAAACAAAAAACACAATAACAAAGGTCTCAAAAAAAAATTTATAGCCAAGGAAAGCAAGACAGGGTGGCCCAATAGTGAATGAGTCTTGCTTAGGGGTCCTGAGAAACAAAAGTTTGACTGTGAACTATACTATTTAAAGATCCCGAATCTATTTGTAAAAAATTGAAATAGTAACTTAATTTCTATAATTTACTTAATGTATTCCAATTTTATTGTGAAATACATGTAACATAAGAATTTAAAATATGTTTGAATACATTTTCATCCAATCTTCAAATCTAAAATATAATTATTTACTAATTTAAAGTGTAAATACCTAAAAATGATGACTTTTTAATGCAAAATTTGATTCTAAACAATGCACTTTCTTTTTATCAAATGAATTAAATGTAAAATACTTCATAATATGCAATTTTTGAAATAGAAATAGAGATTTACAGGTATAGGAAATATGAGAAAATAGAAACAGAAATGTGTACAAAATTTTGTAGAAGCACCTGTATAAGGAGAGGGTCACCCAAGGGTGAATGATTCTTTGTATAGGGATCTGGAAAATTGAAATATGAGATTCTAAGTTAATGTTTATGATTACTATTTTTGGTTGCAAAGTGGTTTTATAGTGATTTTTTTTTCAAAAAAAAATATGATGAAATGCAAGTAAAAATGTATGACAATGAGTAAAGAAAAGTGACAATTTTGAGGGCAATTTGAAATGAAATTCTGATCTAAATGTCTGAAACATAAACTAATACAAACTATAATACAAAATGTATGCAATTTTTTTGGATTTGTATGAGTTTCAATGATGCAAACATGGAAGATGTAACCCTAAATGAAGAATGCAAAACAAAATGATGCAAAACCTAGATCTAGGGTTTGAAAGACTTCCAAATCAAAAAGCTATGATGTCAAATGTTAGGTAAATACCACAATGAATTGTAGGAAAAGGGGGAAAACCCTAGTTCCCTTAATATAAAGAAGCTATGATTTAAAGGTCCTCTCCCTAAGATTTCATTAGAAAGCACCAACCACAAAGCTAAGAAATTTACTTTCAACCTAAAAGGTGAGTCAATTAGACCTAGATTGTTGGATTCTTTAAGGATAGAGAATGATTTAGAATGATTTTAAATGATGAAATTAAATGAACTATATGAGGTGGTATGTGAATTATAAACTCCCAAAGATATGCAAATTGTAACAACACTTTGAAGGAAGATCTAGGAGATATCTCAGAGTATGTACCTACCACCAAAAGTTGATTTTGATGTGTTTAGAGGGACTGGTTCACCCCTAGGAGAATGTGTCCTTGATAGGGCTTTTGAAAATAATTTTTACAATGCTCAAGTGCTAGATCTGAGATTTTGATTTCCACCTACAAACTTGTTAGAATAATGGAAATAAATTCTACAACATAGTTTCCATGTCATGGCAAGAATGATGACAAGAAATGCAACAATGCAAAATTATTCTTCAAGATCTCTTCAACCTATAACCTACGTATACACAAAGGGAAATTTTTTTGTTTTGTACCATATAGGGGTTTGCCTTAGTCAAACCCTATGAATAGTGTTGGACCACTTTCACAATGGCAATGTTGATGATAAAACCTTGAATGGAAATAAAGGAAATGATGAATGAACACTTGTTACAACTCACCACCCTTGAATGGCTTCCTTGAAGGATTGAATTCATACACATATCTTCAAAGTAATTGGATCTTGCTTGCTTGATTTACTTGAATGCTTGAATACTTGAATGTATGAAGACCTACAACACTTGTTAGCCTTCACAAGACAACATGAGCACACAAAAACTTGGACATGATGAACATAGGATCTTGATTTCTGCTATAAATGACTAATAATGATGCTCTTAAATTCTCTTGAAAATAATATTTTCTCTTGAATCGCTCTCATAAAGTGTTTTAGATTTCAAATGATAAAATGATTATGTATTTATAGATGTTTATCTAATTTCCTGAAAATTAGATTCTAGAAGATGACACTTACAATTTGAATTTAGATCATTGAAAGGCCGCCAAAAACATATTTTAAATTGGGTCCTAGCACATAAAGGGGACTCATTCATCTTGGCCTATATTTCCAAGACACACATAATCCATGTCAATTTAAATATTAAATGCATTTATTTAATGTTGGTTCTCCTTTCAAAAACCAATAAAAATAAGGCTTTTGAAAGATTAATTTAGAAAATTAGAAGCTTAATTAAGTCCAATAAATTAAGGGACCCAAACATAGCATGAAATTGTAAAGGTATAAGATTTCCTACACTACAATAGGTATAGCTCACTACATTTATATTCTATATTTTCCTTGTTATGTACTAAGAATGAAATTATATCATTTATGGAGATTCTCTTTTCAAAGGATAGTGAGTCTTATATGTAGTAAATATAGGAGGAGATGATGACCTTGGGAAGATGTGATAATTGAGATATAATTACTTTTCCCAAGGGAAGAAAATACATGATTGCAAATGTGTATGTAAGAAAAAAAAATCAGATAAAATAGATATTTAGAGAGGTATTTAAGGCTAGCCTACTAATTTTTGAGTATTTTGTTGTGGTTATTTCATAGTTTAGTTTCATCTTGAGTACACCTAGTGTTTTTAAATTTGTAGGAGCTTCACAACCTTGTGTCCTATTACCAATGCTTCAATGATATGTAGTTGTAGACTTATGGAATCATGTGCTATTGTTGCATCCACTATGGAGCCTAAGTCTTCCAATTCTTTCATGCAAAGTTTTTTCTATACTCAACCCATTTTGGACTCTATTCCTAATGCTACCATACCAATAAAAACTTTACAATCACCCATTTTCATGGATATTGATACTATTGTTGTCCATGTTCCCGAAGAAAAACCAAAATAATTATACAATTATGAAATACTTCAAGACTATGTGAGTACTAAATATCTAGCTAGTATAGTGGTCCATGTAATAGCTAACATGAGAAATTGATTAATGATGATCAAGGATTAGAGGTTTTGTGTAGCCTAGCCCATATAGTTGATGCTAATGTACCTACTATGGCTATTTGCACTCAATCTTTGGATACACTCAAATTCAAGGGGGAAATAAAGTCTCCCTCCCTACAACTATAGCCTCTATCCCTGTATACATAAATCAAACTATGGTTTCAACAATACAACAAAGCATTGGCATAACTCCAACATTAGGTCTTTCCACTAAAAATCCTTATGGTTTTATGTCCTCACATGTGACACCTCAAATTTCACCCCCTCTCATAAATTTGCCACATAGTTGTCAACCAAGCACATACACAAGCCCACCATACTCACCACATTCCAAAAACATGTCAACCAATGATTTGATCATTAACTAGCTATTGCAAAATGTAACCTCACTTCCCATAATAAATCTCAACATTAAACCAAAACAAAAATGCACAACCATTGCAATATGTTAAAAGAAGCACATTGTCACTTGAAATATTGAAAACACTAATGCCATGAAATATATAGATACCTAGATTTGACAAGTACAATGGTAAAGGAGACCCTAGAAATCATATATCAGTATATACTACCTTGTGTAGTGACTTCATTTTTGAAGATAAACTATTTTATAGGTCATTGAAAGACATGGCTTTAGAATGGTTTTTTTTATTGCCAAAAAACTCAATCCACTCTTTCAATGACCTTGTTGAGGCCTTCCTAAAATATTTCTAAATCATCATTGGACCTAAAATCATATTAACTAATCTAGTGAGATGCAAAAAAAATAAAAATGAAAAAGGTCACATACTTTATAGGTTACTATCAGTTGCTTTATTCACAAATCAATCTCACCCTCCTTATGCAGATGTTTAAAGAGTATTCTTTGAAAACTTGCAACCTGACATAAGGGATAAAATATTTTTGATGAAATATTCATCCCTTATATATTTGTGCATGGCCATTCATGATTATCAGAATTCAGTTAGGTAGTATGAAGAGAAATCTTCATCTATTCATACTAGGAAATACGAATCCATACCTCAAAACAACTATCAACCATTCAAGAAGCAAAACAAAAACTTTATCAAGTTACATACTTTAAGAGAGGGGGACCAACAATGTCAAGGCTCTAGGTCATGGAGAGACAAGAGTAGAAGGCTGCCCTAACTTACCTCACTCTAAAGGATGGAGATTGATATTGAAGAGCATTGTATATTACTTATGTCACTCTACAAATCCAAGTTTCAAGTTTAGGCTAGGCGAGCTAGTTTATAGAGTCAATAAGACATCTTAGAAAACTCTCTATCTGAGGATGGAAACTTAGTTCTCGGATGACATCACAACATGCTAGTATCTGTATAGCTAGAAAAATAGGAAGTACAATAAAGACTACCTAAAAACATACTAACAACCCAACTAGGTTTTTTTAGGTGGAAAAAATAGAATGAGGAAATACATAAAGTAAATAAAAATGTGATAAAGAAAATAAATGAAATTCAAGGTGATGAAGATGATCTCACAAAAGCGCATATTCGCTAGCTAGCTCCACACATACGTTCACCTACACACAAGCAAGAGGGAAATTTTTTGGGGGCTGCATAAGGGCTTGCCTCAATTAGACCCCCATTTTGGTGTTTCCACCTCCACAAATAGCCAGAAAGGAATGAAGTAGAATATGAATAAAGGAAAGAAAAGGAAGAAAAGAACACTACAAAAAATATTATGCTACTCAATCAAAACACAAAGGAGAGGAGTAAAGCATTACCACCTCCACCCAAAAGCTCACTAGCCAATAGAGGAGAAAGCAAGCTAGGAACTTGGAAAATTCACCATCACCACAACTGTGGTGAAGGGAGGTCTCACCAGACTCCAAGCTCGCAACGTATAGGATGACTTCACACTTGCAATGTGGAGTTAATGGAGTGATTTGTTGTAATGTTCACAATGGAAGTGCTAGAATGTTGCTTGAGAGTGAAAGAGTGAAGTGAATGCTTAGAGAGTATGTAAGAGGATGAAATGAAGTAAGAATGAGTGTTTTTGAAAGTGGTGTGGGAAGAATCTACCATTTTTTGGGTTAGTTGGTCAAAGAGGGATGTTGAAATTTGACCCCAATCGGGTGTGTAACATCTTTGCCAACTTCAGATGTAGGAATCCGTCAGGGATGGTAGCATACCACACAGGCGTTTGTACGTTGTGCATTCATCCCAAACAAATATTCTCTCACCAAAATAAAGGACATAAGTCAATTGGATGGAAGGAAATTGGGTGACATGGGAATTTTCCTTCAGATTTGATTTTCTAAGGTGAGGTTATGTGAAAGGGGAATTTGCGTAAGGGGTGAAAATTCACTCCTATACATTTTTCCCCCACTTAAGTGAGCATGAGTACTGATGAGTGCTTTGGTAAAGTAGATCAAAGAGTTAGTAGGATTAGAAATTTATACCTGAGCCATCAAGGAAGCAAACCGTGATCTAGGGAACTTGAAAGTGTAGGGCAGGAAAAGGACTCCACAGGTACTCTCCCTGGGGAAATTCAAACAAAAAAGACTCCATAGCCCCACAAAACTATGAAGTTGCACAAAGTACACTGAAGGCCCCTAGACCAATGATGGAAAAATCTCACAGGATGAAAGCATCTCACAGGCCCATAGACCTACAAGGAGGCATCCCCCAAGTTCTCTCTCATGAGGGAAACCCAATAAAGTAAGCACCTTATAGGCCTGCAGACCTACAAGGAGGCATCACCCAAGTTCCCTCTCATGAGGGAAACCTAGTAAATTAAGCACCGTATAGGCCTATAGACCTATAAGGAGGCGCCCCCCTAGTTCTCTCTCATGAGGGAAACCTAGTAAAGTGGACTCCATACAGTCAGATTGGAAAGCGGCTTTAAAGGCACGCCTGCAAAGTGACATGTTAATATGCAGATAAAACATGTCAAAAAATAAAGCATCCACGCAGGAGAATAAGCAGACAGTCACGCAGACCATCAATAAGTTTGAAGGATTTCAAACTTGGTCCCCTGGGAACCCGACGTGAAAAAGGGTTCACTCAAGGGATGCACTATTTGAAAGTAATGCAAAGACATTTTTTCTCAAATCAATACATCATCAAGGAATCCATTCGAAAGATGTTCACTTCATTGAGGAATTCAAAAGGAAGAAAATGCCCTTGTGTTGTAGAAAAAAGGTACCCTTTGCTTGACATGGGATTAATTAATGGTAATTGGACTTAATGACACCTTGACTTAGGTGTTGTGAGGCATTTTATGCATCCACACTAGGTCTTGGACCGTTGCACACTAAATAAAATGTGTTTATTAACGTCTTGTAAAGGTGTTGTAAAGTCTTGTAATGGACTTTCACGCTTTTATAGACTTAATGAACTCATTACTCCCTAATTCAACATTATAAAATGTGTTTAATAACATTATCACATCAATCTAGAAGGCTTATAACTTAAACTTAATGTTAAACTAGTGTTGTAATGTGTCCCACACATTCACATTGGTTGTTGTGCCTTCCTAGGCTATGTGGACCTCATTTTAGTGTTGTAAAGTGTATTTAATCACACTTTCACATTGATTTTTGTTTCCCAAGCCCTATTTGGCATTCACATCATCACTAATGGTCGCATATTAACCCATATTGTGCATCCTAAGGCCTAAATTGATCGAATACACGGCAAAATTGCATTTTAGACCTTATTTCCTTATCTCCTAGCATCTGAGCTGTCAAATTGGCCCTTGTAGGACCCATTCACCATGCATGGTGAATCAATCCCATCTAGGTGGGACCCATTTGCCATGTGTGGTGAATGAGTCCCATTTGGCTCAATTTTGACCTTTGAGCAAGAAAAAAGTGAAATTTGAGTTTAATATTACTTCATGTCAGCCTGTGATGAGGTATTAATGGATGAAATAGGTGAATTTCCTATAAATATAAGTCTTTTACCTCATTTTCACATCTCTTATCTCTTATCATTCATTCATCCATCATTCTTCTATCTCAAGTCAAGCAACTTAGGGTTTATCATTGCAAGACATCAAGAAAGCTCCTAAAGACATTCAAGGGTTGAGTCTTCCTCCATTGATAGAAAAATCCAAGATCAATTATCATGGAAAGGTATTAAAATCCATAATTGCATGTTTCATTGTATTCTTTCATCATTTTTGTTTAATTACCTAAAAGGGGTTTGACCAAGCCAAACCCCCATTCCCTAACATTCAACATTTCTCTCTTTTGTCTTGTTTGTTTGCAGATTTAGGATTCTTGGAAGCTTGGAAATCATTGAAGACCAAGTTGCATGGTTGCTAAATTCTTCTCCTCATTCAACAAGTCAAAATCAACAAAAACTCATTTTCAGACCCATAAATCAGGATTTTAGAAGCAGACACCTGTAGGAAGTCAAAGTGCAAATCAAAAGCTTTGGAATCCACTTTTGAAAATTCAAAAATTAAAAAGTGGAATCATTCACCATGGTGGTGAATGAGTCCCACTCCAGGGTCAATTTTGAGTTTTCTATATTTTTAGATACCCTTTTGTCAGAAATAGGTTTCGGCTCAGTTTTGCAGAATTGGGACTAATTACCCTAGAATGGCAAATGATTCCCTCTAGGCCTGAAAAATAGCAACAAAAACATTTGAAACGTAGTCTTCATCAAGGTTCTAGGTGCACACTTTTAGTCTGATTCATTTATGTTGCAGTTTACTACTCATTCTTATATTATTTTGCATTACACAATGTGTTTTCAAGCATCAATTGTTTCTTAGGTTTTGCATCCATATTTGATCAATTTCATAGTTCAATTGTAGTTAGATCATTTCATTTAGCCTAAAAAACATCATACATAACATAATTTGAATGAACCCCTTAGCATTTTTAGCCCTACTTTCTCCTTTTAGGTGAAAAACCTTAGAAGAGCTAGAAAGGTGCATGGTGCCAAAAATCTACGGTTCATTTTGGTGAACCCACTTTTTGAACATTTTCTTGTCTGATTTTGGAGTCCATCAAAGATCTAGCTTTGCATTGACTTTGCATTAGGGTTTGCATTAGTTCATTTGCATGTTAGGTTTCAAATTTTGCATTCATAAAAAGTGCATTTAGGTTGCATTGTTTGTGATGGAACTTCAATTTTTTGCTCCTTGTGTTCCATTCCTATCCTTCCTTATGTCCCTAGTCTTTTATGGTGTTGGGAAAATCCTAAGGTTGGGGTTTTACCTTTGTCTTCATGTAAAACCCTAGTGTTTATTTTACACCTTGGGTGGGATCTATTTTGCTGTTACTTTTTGGGAAGGGTTTTTAAAACAACTTATGCCCCATCATTTCATCTAGGCCAGGTCCTTTGGGTCTTATTGTTTTAATTCCTTCGCGTGACTTTATTTTATCTAAGTCTTGGATAGCCCTGTGCTTTATCGTTTAAAACAACTTATGTCATTGTTTATCATCTTCCTAGTGATGTCCCCTTGTTCTTTTAATAAATGTTTTATTTTGCAGAGGGACAAATTTGTGTGACCATTGATCAATTATCATTTGATCTGAGTCATTCCCTACCATCCCATGATGACCCCACCACACTGCTTTGGTTGATTGGTATATCACGGGCAAGCGCCACGTGTCTCATTTGGTGAAGCCGAAGGAATGATGGAAATACCTTGCTAAATTAATCTGGTGTTAATATGTTATGTAGTGGGTTACTAAAGCATTTATGAGATGCACGTGCTTCAAATCAATGGAGATGTTATGATTTCGGTGAGGAAGATGCTCGACCATTAATTTTTAAGTTGGCGACTATGTTGAAGGAACAGGATTACCGATGATCAAGATCTATGGTTGCCCACCATCGCGTGATCAGAAGTTGCAAGGTTTTTACTGATCGCGATATTGTGGGTGAGTGCCACCTGGATTTCCTTGGAAGCGTATAGTATGGTGGGCCCTTATTTCCATGTAGATGATTATGTCAGTTTGTTTTGAAGGAAGTTGTTCGATGATCTGATCAATTTGAAGGATCGGCGGCTAATATTTAAATCTACATCAAATATGATTGCAGTCATTTGTGCAACGCATGAGTGAGCTTTAATGGCAGATGAGACACTTGCTGGCATGATTTGATCAAAATAAAAACAATTCTATTGCTTTTATTGTATCACAAAGCATTCAAGTATCTTTGCGAAGTAGTCTTGAGGCCAAGGATGAAGTTAAGAGTTGTTACAACAAGTAATTGGGGTTTCTGCAAACACAAAGTTGTGAGTTGTTTTATGTGTCACTTGGTTATTTTGAACTTGAATTTGGGAAACTTTGATGTGTGCTTGTTGTAGGGCTTGTTGATAAATGTTTTAGGGCTATAGGTTAATTGGATTGTGAGAGATTGTAGGGTTTTATTATGTAATTTCATTTTTTTGGATAGTCCTAGTTGTTTCAAGTTTGAAATTGTAAAGAGGCCCTAGTTTATCCAAGATGGCACTTCCAAAGCAACATGTTGGCCAAATTGATTATTTAAGTAGGAACTTATATCATGACTTCATGTACCAATTTCCCTTGTCAACGAATGATAGGAAGAAGGGATTGGTTTTGATGCGAGGAAAAACCCTAGGGGAGGGATTAGTGTATAATTGCTCCAACATAGCCAATGCTAGGGTTCCTCTTACAGGCCTGGAAATGTTCTAATTGTGGTATGGATAGAGGAATTTTCCTCACCCCTTTTCGAATGGTTGGATGTATGATATGGGGAAGCTGGTGGTTCCAAATGTGTTCCCTAATGTAGACTTGATTAGGGCAATGGCTAGACGATAGGACCCTGTTACACGGGTAATCAGAGATAATGATGGAAGAGTATTGTTAAGCATTAACAGAGAAGAATTCCAACAAGTTTTTTATTTGAAAGAGCCTAGTGTGTACTTGGTTCCTATTAATCTTGAGGAAATGAAGTAGGAATATGGGAGGTTGAAATATCTTTTCAGAGCTAAGTTGCTTCCAGCTCATTTGGCTAGGGTAGGAGGTTCAAGATTCCATATTAGCCTAGGTAGTGATCAAGAACCTTTCAAGCTAAATTGTTTTTCAAATCATTTCTTTACCACTTTTTATTCATTGTGCCAGATTCTGGGTTTCAATCCTAGTACGGTGATGCCCATTACTTACATTTTTATGGGGGTGAAAATACAACACCCTAACTTCTCTGTGACTTATGATTTTGCTTCCTTCTTGGCTGAAAGGATACATGAAGGGCTTTCAAAATTGCAGAAAAATGATACAGGAACTCAATTCTTTTGGTATTCTTTGTTAATGTATATGTTCTTGTTCAAGAATGCTAACCTTTTCTCTAAAAAGATGGAATTAAGGCAACCAGTTGATGGAGAAAGATTGTCGGTACATATATGGACTGCAGATTTGTCTTGTAATAAAGAAAGCACTAATTATATGCATTTTGATAATTGATTTGCTTCTAGATTAAGGGCCAGACTGATGATGAATCTACCCAAGATTCCTGAGAAATTGCATGATTTCCTCATACCAAAGGGGAGGAGGCCAGAGTTGAAGGTTTTCCATAACTGGGGTGACATTATTCCATACCCAGTCAGCACTATTTTGAGGGTGTATAGTTTTCAAGGGACCCCTCATATCTTTCCATACAATGTGCCACCAAGAATGGGATTTGCAGAGGTTATGTGGCAGATAGGTTGTATCCATGAGGACAACCTTACTAAGAAGGGTAAAGGAACATTTTTCCTAGATTATATAGTGGTATCAGATTTTATTTTTTCAAAAGGAGGTTGGGTGCATCTTGGAAAATTCTTTGAAGATTACCATTTGAGGTGTGGTCCAAAGCGACAGCATGATCCTAAGGGTTTCTTTTCCCTTTTTAGATAAAGAATAAAAGGTGGTAAGTTTGTGCATGAGTTCAACTTTCTTGAGGATTTGATTAGAAATGAATTTGACCTAAATAGGTAGGAGTTGAACAAGGAGAAATGGATAGCTTATGATAAGCTATTGGATATTGTGCACAAAATGGATCCAAAATATAATCCATTATTGGAGTTTAGTCCATACCATAACAAAATTGACTTTCTGATGGAAAACTTCAAAGAAATTATGGGCACCTTGAGGACCAAGAAGATAAACTTAGAATTGAGTCTGGGTGTGCAGGAGCAAGGTGCCAAGCCAATTGAAACAAGGCCAACATACCAACCTACAGGAAGGAGGCCCATTTACAGGAGGAAAAGGGATGACTAATGAGGAAGAAGTGGATAGAAAAGGAAAACAAATAATGAAATTTCCTACACAGCTAGGCCCAAAACTCAAAATGCCTAGGGCAATTAAAATCATTGATTTGGAATCATCACTAGAGGATAGTCCCTCACCACCACCATCTGAGCCAAGCCCTAAGAGGCAAAGGACTGATCAACCACAAGAATATTTGATGGATGAAATTGTTGTCACTGATCAAGATATGTAGATTGGTATGTCTTCCCCTCCTAGGCCAGCTGAGTTGGTTCTATCCGACTTGGATATGAAAGGTAAATATGTGCAAGATGCAAGAATGGAAGCATGTAACGAGTTTCTAGATGATGATGCATTTGTAAAAACTCTTGTTTTCTTGCAATTGGTATGGAGAATGAAATTGGAAGAATACTAGGATAAATGTAAGAAGAGAAGAGAATTGAGACCTGACAGGTCAGACCAGGAGAATGATGATGAAGTGAATGCTGAATTAATGGATGAATTCAAGAACATCACTCCTGAGGAAGGAAGAAAATTAGTAAGTCGGGCTAGTGTTTTAATTTTTCCTGAATGGGACATTGCAGATGTTGTAGTTTTTAATGCTATTTTGAAGTCCAAGCATCCCTTGCAAGACTCTGAAGAAGAGGTCAAGGCAACATTACAAGATTCTTCCTTCAGTGAAGAATATGAGACCTTGGCAATTTGGGCATTGGCCCCTTAAGGGAGAAAGCCAAATTTTACCGATATTAACCCAAATTTTAGAGGAGGGTTAATAATAAAGAGTGTAGACACTTAAAAATGACCTAGGCCTGCAAGCTTCATTTTTACCATTTTCGTCCTAGCATAATTATGACATTTAATTATGTCCTTGGTCCAGATTCGACTATTGATTAAATAATTCATAATTATTTAATTAATTCATATCCTTTTATTCTTCATGATTATTAAATAGATAAATTTTATTTATTTATTAAAAACGTCATTAATTGTCTAAGTCTTCCCCTAATTAAATAAATTTATTAATTTATTTAATTACCTTTCTTCATTTATTCTTCTTGATTATTAAATAAATCAATTTTATTTATTTATTTAATATGTCACTAATTGTCATAATCAAATGAATTGATTAATTTATTTAATTATTGATCATATCTGCTAAAGTAAATAATTATCTTTAATTATTTAATTGTCAAAATTAATATTCATCTCATTTTAAATAAATAAAATTATTTAAAATGTCATCACATTCTTAAGTGACGGTCCATTTTGGTAAATAATCTAAAAATTGATTATTTATTATTTCACAAAATCCATATTTTGAATTAATTTAATTCAAATTAGTAACTTTCCTCCAAAAATCAAGTAATCAGGCAAATTATTGATTTTTCAAATCCGATCTTCAGTCCAACTCTTATCTTCTTGATTTTTTGAATCTCACAAATCAGGCAGTCTTTATCTTCTTGAGTTTTGAAAATCTTTATTTTCTAATTAATTATCTCATTTATTCTCCACCGCCAACTCGATTCTCTCATATGACATCTCGACCACTCACTTAAGGATTTTACCCTAACCCTGATTAGGGATAGTTAGATTTAATCTCATCCTCTGATTTTAGGTCTTTGTCGAAAGTCGATCTCGTCCGTCCATTCAAAATGACATTTTCTATAAAATGCTATTTTGCTCTCATTTTTAGATGACGCACTGACATACTTAGATTTTTCACAAGAATTACAGCATTTATTCCACTTAGTCTTGGTATGTTTTAGGCATAGGCATTTCAATTATATTTTCATAGTCATAGGCATTGAGAAGAAAATCCTTCAAAGTTTGTGTAGGACTTCATCAAGGATTGCTCGCACGTTCGATCTGAGGGCAACACAAATCAGCAAGTTAGAAGGTGTAATGGAGAATGAAAACATTGGGTGAGATTGTTCTACTTTATGTGTTTTTGTTTATTGTTCCTTTGCACTTCATTATTTCTTTGGGTTTATGCTTTCAATTCTTTTGATAAACTAAACTTAAATTTAACCCTTAGTTACAAAGAGGGCTTTAGAGACCTCAACCACTGAGGCTACAAATTTGACTGTAAATGTGGCCAAATTGGCCCAGAAGATTGTTGAAAGAGAGGAGGCTGAAAAGAAAAGCCTCGTGGAGAAATATAATCTTTTAATTGAAGAATATAGAAAAATACAACAAAGGAATGTTGAGCTGCAGACTAAGGTGGATAGATTAAGGTACAAGCAGATTAGGGAGACATCAAGTGCTCCAAGGATTAGTACATTGCCTTCTACATCAGGGACAGTGCCTCCTACTTCTCCAATTGTTTCCACACTAGGGTCTCCCAGTCAAAATCCTTCCCTCACCCCTTCTTTAGAACAAATTGATGAAGAGATAGAATGCTCTGTTGATCCTACAAAGAAGCAGCTAATGCACAAAATTGAAGAATTATAGGCATGATTGAAGGTAAGTGAGGAGGGATCCCTTTTAAAGAAAAAGGAGATTGTGACCAGTATATTAAGGCATTTAAATGATAAGGTTGATAATAAATTGTCATCTATACATTCTTTATATTCTTTATTATTAGGTGCAATAAAGAATATTGATAGGGATCAGGAGGTAGTGATACCACTAATTGAAAATTGGATCCCTAGGGCCAGTGATTTAGATATAATGTATAAGGCCTCAAGATTTGATGTAAATAATAGGCCCCAATCATTAAGGCCTACTCAGGTGCTAGTTAAATCATTGCAAATTTTTCAAACCTTACCAGATGACTTGAGTGGGAAGATCAGGGAATTGGTGAAAAATTTTGATGATTGGGGTAACACATTGCTACCTGACATAATTGATGAGCAAGGGAATACCGGGTCATTCTAGTAGTGGCAGGATTAGGAAAATGAGGTCATCAATGATCAAATTAAATTAATTTGTGATGACTTAGATTATGATTTATTGGTGAGTTGTATGGACAAAATCATTAACACCAACTCGTTTTTGGAATCTTTTAAAAGAAAAGAAAATCAGGTAGCAGTTAAATACACACCTTATAATGTCAAGGTGAATGAGGTAATTAATTTTGATTGGCCAACTGATGAGGAATAACATAAATGGGTAAATAAGTATTTAATTGAAGAAGAGTAAAAAGAGTGGGCTACTAACAGTTGGCAAATCAGATATTGCAGTTAGAATGGATGTCAGTTTTGTTTTTGGTGGAAGTCTAGGCATGGGATTCTTAAGGTTTTTGTTGCTGCATCAACCATTCTCAGCAGACACAATAAACAAGAATATTCTCTAGGGTGATTGCTATTGTAACATTTTTTGGAATATCACCAAGTGCTCCAATTGGTTGGTGACATGTGTACTTTTTGGCCCGATGCTTTTTTTTGCCTTCATTTTCTATAAGAATGATTTCAAGGCCAAAAGTACAGGTTAGCAAGTTAGATAATTTTGGGTTGAGTCTAGGTAAAGTTGCAGAGCAAATTGTAAAGTTTGATGGTTTTAGGGAAAAATGCAATTTAGGTTCTGAGTCATTCTATAATAGGTTTTGAATTCATGGGGATTTAATGTTGTATAACAGTATTAGCATTTGAGTTGAAATGATAAATTCAAACTCATGTCTCTCCATTGTAGATGCATATCTGAATTTTGAATAAGATGAGTAAGGGTTGTTTCATTCATCTCACTTTTGTGGTGTGTATGATCCTTATTTTAGATTTAATTCAAGGGATTAATTAAAATGCTTGAATGGGATTATAAGCGGATATGTTCTGTATAGGGATTTGATAAGTAGTATTGGGTTAGAATACATATTGATGAGATTGTAATGCAATGTTATGAGGGATCTTATATGTTATGTGTTAAATATGTCATAAACCCTTAGATGCTTATGAATTAGACTCCTTCAATGGATATATGGCATTGATCTAAGTTGTACTTATTCGTATGATTCATAATTTGTTTATCTTTACCTAGAGCTTGCTACAAATTGAAAATCAATGACTATCTTATACTCTGGATTGTTTTGTAGTTATCTCATGCTCCAAATAGTTGAAATTATTGATGAACAACCAATTCTATTCGATATTATCCTATTGTGTTGAGCTATTTAATGAGATTATTTTTTGTATGTTAATGTTGTTTATGATAATGGTGTAGAGGTTGTAAACACATTAATGAATCACCCTCCCGGGTCTTGCAGAGCCCAAAGTGTAGGAGGATTTTAAAGTCCTCGTCAGTTGGTCCATGTCCTTCAAGCTTCCCTTGATTAGAATTGGAAATTTCATAGGTAGATTAGAAGACCAACCTGGTTATAGTAAAAAACAACCAACAGTTGGCATCTAAATTCATTAAAAAAAATTTGCAATTCTGCATTTTTCATTTAGGTCCGCATCATAGCATTCAAAATTCATAAAAATCCCTCAAAAAATTTCTAAAAATTCTAAAAGAATTCCATACTGGCACTCATTCGCCACCCTAGGAGAATCAATCCCTTTTGACCCCTGAAACTGCATTTTATAGAACTCAAAAATCATTTTTTAAGCTTCTGTTTGGTGCTTTAACCTACCTATATTAGTTACTTTCATTTCTATCACATTCATTTCACTATAAATCACTCAAAATAACTCATTTCATGCATTGTTTAATTTCACATTTACATCTCCCACATTTCATTTTTTAGATTATTGCATACTGTAATCAACAATTTCCTTTGTTTTACATCTAAAAATTACATTGCACTTTACTTACTTTTGCATAACATGTTCTTTAAATGTGCCTTTTATTTGATTAAACATTTCTTTTATAAGCATAATCTCCCCTCTTCTGAGTTTGATTTTGATTACAACTATGAGGAACATAGCATAGACCAAAACATTACATTACCCATTGGTGTGAATGGAAGTGTAGACAATCATAACACACATACTTGTTCTTCTCCCAATACCTCTCCTATTAGTGATGAAGGTATCTTGGTGAAATAAGTTATAAGTCTTGAGGGTCTTTATTTTCCATCTCCTTATTCCCCTTTGGAGGATGTTAGACAACAAGAACATAAGATCATAGACACATTCCTACAAGTCACCTTACCTAAACTCCATGGTCATGACAAGAAATCTTGTAAATATCATAATATCCCTCCTCGATGTAAAGAGGATAGGTTGGTGTTAGAAGAAATCCCTATTAAAAATCATGAAACAATTGACCCTCCCTTCCTTAATGCTGCCACCATTTGGGATAATCTCTTTGAAAACCATAGTGGTCCTTCTCTTGATGCCTCCCCCACTTGTGATGAAGCTACTTTACAAACTTCAAACTTGGATGAACATATTACAAGCCCTCCTAGAAGGGTAGCTAATATGGAACAAGAGAATGAGACCTTAGAAAAAACCAACACTCACATACAATTTTCCCCTAATCTCACCACTATCAATTTCCAAACACATTCAACCACTAATAACTCCCTTAGTTGCGATGAAGTTATTCTGGATGAACCAAACCTTAATTTTCATGAACATGTGGTTTGTTTTTCTCCTAAGAACTCTCCTTCTAGGGAGGATATTATACCCCAAGACAAAGATAACATGCCCTTCAAAAGAATGAAGATTCTCACTTGTTATAGGATTTTAACATTATTCAACCTCAACTCATCCTTTATCCCCCTTTACATTAACCTTTACCTAAACCTAAGTTTACTCTCTACCCACCTTCAAAAAAACAACGTCAACATAAACCTAAATTCACCCTCTACCCACCTCAAACTAATGTATTGCAGTAGCTGAGTTATAATACCATTGCTCATACATATAACACTCACAATAATCTGCAACCACCACAACCAACACCACCCTCCTTACCTTTACCCAATCCACCTAGCACCCCTCACTTCATCCCAAACACAAAGGAGTATGATCTTGTTGAACAACTTAAGAACACTCCTTCTAAGATGTCATTATGGGACCTTATTCTTTCCTCCCCTCACTATCACAACATGATCCAATCTACTTTGCAACAAGTTCTTGTCCCTTCTAATGCACAACCAACTAACATCACAATCATAATCTAGGGAATACATCTTAACATTGTTTTCCACCACAGTGAGCTTCCTTCTTTGGAAGTACAAAATCAACATGAAGCTTTTATGATTATTGCTCAGTACAAATGAAATGGGATTAAGAGAACTCTTATAGATACTGGTTCCACTCTTAACATATGTGGAGTAAACCTTCTCGATAGACTTGGTATCGATAGATCAAACATTCAATCCAATTCTTTATCCATTAGGGGAATTGACAATATAAGATATCAACCACCTGGTGTGATCACTTTACCCCTTACAGTTAGAGTGGCCACATTAGATACACCAATCCATGTTATTCCTAATGATATTTCATATAACCTTCTTCTAGGTAGGTTGTGGATTCATGCAATGAATGGTGTTCCTTCCACTCTTCATCGTAAAATAAAATATATCCAAAACAAAAAAGTGTACACACTTGATGTTGATGATGAGCCTTATAGTGTCTTACAACTTGAGCAAACCAAAGATAACCCCTTGCATATATCAACACCAACCACACAAGTGGAACCCGCACAACAAGCCACGAAACTATTAGATGATGATTGGGGTTCCTTGGATTTTACACCTAACTTCATGAGAAAGTACAAGATCATACACAAAGATTCAAATAGGGAAAATGGAAAAAAAAATGACCCTTTGAAAGCATCTGCCTCAACCACTTTAGACAATAAAGCAAGCTACAAAATAACGAACAACTACCCGATTCCAAAGCAATGAAAATGCTTTATGGAAAAGGTTATGAGCTTATGAAACAACTTGGTTTTTTATAATGGAAAAAGGTTGTGGTGGTAACGAACAAGGTATTCGCAACCCTATTGATCCTACCACACAAAAATCAACCCATGGTCTTGGATATTGTCATGTGATAGAGATCACCAAACTATCACTCAACATCAACAACCCCACACAATGCACTCCTAAATCATCCTTAACAGTCATCCATCCTAAAATCCTCAACACTAGTGGTCCTAAACATCATCCTTTCCCAAACATAAAACAAACCAATACACCTCTTACTGACAATTTCATCTCGCAAAATGTTCATGATTTGAATTCGTTAGATTTTATACCCTCCTATAATGGAGAGAATAAAATCTCATAATCTAAAGATTCTTACAAAGATATGACAACCATTAATAAGCAAGATGTATCTTTGTCACATACCACAAGATCACAACCATTAATAAGCAAGACATATCTTTGTCACATACCACAAGATCACCTTCTACCATTGATCAAGGAGATATCCTATCAAGACTCTTCCAATATCACTTGATCACTCTCCCCCCAGAACTCAAAAGAAAATTTATGACAAGACCTCATTTTGTGCATATCATAGAGTTCATGGATACTCCACTAATGAATGTCAGGATTTGAGTCACAAAATCCAACATCTTAAGTAGTTTGGTATGCTTCCCTATGTGGGGGAACCTAATTCCTCTAATTGATATCGACTTTCACTGTAACATGCATTTCATCAATCATTTCGGCTTACCTTTGTCCTGCACTCAGTGGGGGAAAGAGGTTCACTAGCCTTGTCCTCGTATGTCACTTATTGTTGCCTCCTTTGGCTAGTCATTAAATCTTCATGAACATATAGGAGCAAGCTTGGGACGTGGATGATGTGGCTTAGGATGGCTCACATGTGACATACTCCATTTTCATGATGTAGCTTATTAGAAACATATGACTTGGCATAGGGATTTTCGTGTAAGCTCTCATTTCCTTCCACTTTAAAGCACTTGCTCACAGTACCGGTGCTCACAACCACTTTAAAGTGGGTGCATACATCACCACTCACATCTCATAGTGCGATTTTATTTTTCTTGCGATTTCCTCTCTTGGAAGCATTAGGTACAATGTTTCCTAGGATGAGACATTGCACTTTTCCTCTATTGGAAACAAGATGAGACATTGCACGAACTAAGAAAAATCCCTTTGAACATTCCTTACACCACTTACAATGTCTATCACTGTCAAGCATACAAATTTTTGTTTACCTCATAGAGCTCGAAAATCATTTTCATTTGTGGCACCTTATTAAAGTTATCAGGAGGTATAACTTTGGTATGGTTTGAGTGGGAATCCCATTCAGTGGCATGACTTTCCCCATAGCCACCTATGTGTTTGTGAGTGCATACCAACTAGCATATGTATCTTACCTTTTGGGCTTTCTCACTTGGTGGATAGCCATGAGTTTCATTCCCCCACAATGAGTACACATTTCCTTTTCCAAACAAACAACTTAGATCTAATCCACAACTAGTTGGACAAATAATCAAAGCTTGATCCCCACTTTCATTTCTCTTTCTCATTCTTTCCATTGCATTATTTTGTATCTTGATGGTTTGACTTAGGATCATGGATCATGGGGGCTTGCATAACCTCCTTTGATCTTTTTCATTCTTTTTCATCTACATCTGTGCACGTGGATCTCTCTTGAATGTATACTTTAGTATGAGTTTGAAGCAATTTCATCCTCTCATTAAAGTGGGGGCTAAATGTGTCATAGAAAAAAGTACCCTTCTCTTGACATGGGATTAATTCATAATAATTGGACTTAATGAGGCCTTGATTCAGATGTTGTGGCATTTTATGCATCCACACTAGGTCTTGGACCCTTGCACACTGAATAAAATGTGTTTATTGACATCTTGTAAAGGTGTTGTAAAGTCTTGTTATGGACTTTCACGCTTTTCTAGACTTAATAAACTCATTTCTCCATAATTCAACATAATAAAATGTGTTTAATAACATTATCACATCAATCTAGAAGGATTATAACTTAAACTTAATGTTAAACTAGTGTTGTAATGTGTCCCACACATTCACATTGGTTCTCGTGCCTTCCTAGGTTATGTGGACCTCACTTTAGTGTTGTAAAGTGTATTTAATTACACTTTCACATTGATTTTTGTGTCCCAACCCCTATTTAACATTCACATCATCACTAATGGTCCCATATTAACCCATATTGTGCATCACAAGGCCAAAATTGATCAAACACCCTACAAAATTGCATTTTAGACCTTATTTCCTTATCTCTTGGCATCTGAGCTATCAAATTGGCCCCTATGGGACCCATTTTCCATGCATGGTGAATTAGTCCCATCTAGGTGGGACCCATTCACCATGTGTGGCGAATGAGTCCCATTTGGCTCAATTTTGACCTTTGAGTAGGAAAAAAGTGAAATTTGAGTTTAATATTACTTTGTGTCGACCTGTGATGAGGTATTAATGAATGAAATAGGTGAATTTCCTATAAATATAAGTCTTTTAACTCATTTTCACATCTCTTATGTCTTATCATTCTTCTATCTCAAGTCAAGCAACTTAGGGTTTTATCATTACAAGACATCAAGAAAGCTCCTAAAGACATTCAAGGGATAAATCTTCTTCCATTGCTGTACAAATCCAAGATCAATTATCATGGAAAGGTAATAAACTCCATTATTGCATGTTTCATTGTATTCTTTCATCATTTTTGTTTAATTACCTAAAAGGGGTTTGACCAAGGAAAACCCCCATGCCCTAACATTCAACATTTCTCTCTTTTGTCTTGTTTGTTTGAAAATTTAAGACTCTTGGAAGCTTGGAAATCATAGAAGATAAAGTTGCAAGGTTTCTAAAGTCTTCTCCTCATTAAACTATTCAAAATTTCAACAAAAACTCATTTTTAGTCCCGTAAATCAGAGTTTCGGAAGCAGACATCTATAAGACGTCAAAGTGTAGAACGGAAGCTTAAGAATCCACTTTTGAAAATCCAAAAATTCAAAAGTGGACTCGTTCACCATGGGTGGCAAATGTGTCCCAATTTGGGGTCAATTTTGAGTTTTCTGCATTTTTAGATACCCTTTTGTCAGAATTGGGTTTCGACTCTGTTTTGTAGAACTGGAACTAATTCGCCCATAATGGTGAATGAGTCCCTCTAGGCCTAAAAAAACATCAACACCATTTCAAATGTAATTTCCAGTCTTCATCAAGGTTCCAGGTGCACACTTTCAGTTTGATTCATTTATGTTGTAGTTTACTATTCATTCTTATGTTATTTTGCATTACACAATGTATTTTCAAAGCATCACTTGTTTCTTAGGTTTTGCATCCATATTTGATCATTTCACAATTTAGTTGCACATAAATCATTTCATTTAGCTTAAACAAAATCATACAAAATAAAATTTGAATGAACCCCTTAGCATTTTTGGCCCTACTTTCTCCTTTTAGGTGAAAACACTGGAAGAGCTAGAAAGGTGCATGGTGCCAAAAATCTACAATTCAACCTCCTCACGAGGGGAAGGTCAGGGCTTCTCCCATAGGAAAATGCTGCTCCCACCCCGGGGGAAAGTTCTCAAGTTATTTCTTTGTGAATCCATGATGAAGGAAACACGTTCTGTTATGGGTCCAAGTCAAGAATGTAATTTTTTGAAAAAGAAAGCTTGCAAGGACTTTCAAGAAAAGATTTGTTGGCCATGAATATATTTTCCAAAAATTGAAGAATTGTGAAAGTGGCATTGTCACACATGAGAGGGACAAATCAAGCAAGGAAGAGAGAGATATAAGAAAAGAGTGAAAGAGAAACAATCACAAACAAGAGACACAGGGGGAATTTGGTTTCACTGGGTCAAATCTTCTCATGCTTATATAAGTAGTAGGTAACTGTGATGCAAGGCCAAAGATCCACTCATGCAAAGATCGTTGACAAGGATAGAACTTCATCCAAATAATTAAACATGCACTTTGTAGGAGTGCCATGTGTATCTATGGGTTAATTTTCAGGTTAGTTTATAAATGAATTGAAAGCATATGAGCATAAACCCAAAGAAACTACAAAGTACAATGAAAGCAAATATAAATAGAATGATTATACCAGCTAATCACCGAAGCCTTCATGATTCATCTTCATAGCACCTTCTAACTTGTTGGTTGATATGTTGCCCTCAGATTCAATGTGCTAGCAATCTGAAAATGAAAGTCTAAGTCCTACACAAGCTTTGAAGGATTTAATTAAAGTTTATGCCTATGCCTATGACAAAATGATTCTAAAATAACTCTAAGTTTTAATATGCTAGAATAATGTAATCTATGTGTGTTTCTTCTAAAAATTAGAGTAAAATAGCATTTTATAGAAAATGCCATTTTGAATGGATGGATGAGATCGACTTTTGATAGAGACCTCAAATCAAAGGATGAGATTAAATCTGATAATCCCTAATCAAGGTTAGGGAAAAATCCTTAAAAGAGTGGTCGAGATGTCATCTAAGAAGATCAAATCAACAGTGGAGAATAAATGAGATATTTAATTCAAAAATAAAGATTTTCAAAAATCAAGAAGATAAGAGTTGGGCTGAAGATCATATTTGAAAAATCAAGAATCTGCCCGATTACTTGATTTATGGAGGAAAGTTACCAATTTGAATTAAATCAACTCAAAATATGGATTTTGTGAGATAATAAATAATCGATTTTCAGATTATTTACCAAGATGGACTGTCAGTTAAGAATGTGATATCATTTTAAATAAATAATTTATTTAAAATGAGAGAAATGTTAAATTTGGCAATTAAATAATTAAAGATAATTATTTAATTTAGAAGATATGATTAATGATTAAATAAATTAATAAACTCATTTAATCATGAGAATTAATGACATATTAAATAAATAAATGAAATTCATTTATTTAATAATCACGAAGAATCAATAAATTAAGATAATTAAATAAATTAAGAAATTATTTAATTAAGGGAAGACTTAGACAATTAATGACATATTTAATAAATAAATAAAATTTATTTATTTAATAATCATGAAGAATAAAAGGACGTGAATTAATTAAATAATTATGAATTATTTAATCAATAGTGAAATGTGGACCAAGGACATAATTAAATGTCATAATTATGCTAGGACGAAAGTGGTTAAAATAGAGCTTGCAGGCCTAGGTCATTTTTATGTGTCTACATTTTTCCCCTCTTTGTCATAATGTAGCATGTCGCATTGTGACAAAGAAAATAAGTCAATAAGAAAATATGCCCCAATGCAAAATAAGATGAGGAATAATGAGGAGGAGGGTTACGGTATGCCCCCTCAAGAGGACAAACAGGTTCGAAGAACATGGGTGTGCTCTTGAAATTAATGAGAAGACTAGAATATGAAGAGACAAAGAAATGTTAGTGCAAAAGATATGGATGATGATATGGATGCAATGCATATATGAGATGGGTGAGAGAAGATGACAAGACTAAAGAAGATGCATGTTAGTTCCTAGACCAAATCCTTCAAAACCCTACCCTAGGACTTTAATATTTATTGCTCTTAATCATCATTGGGCAGATTGTTGTAATGGCCAACAAACACCATGATATGACATAGATCAAGGTGTACAAGGTTGTACCATCACATAAGACAAGCAATCACATACACAGATAATCATGACTCATACTAAGAGCGTTGTTGCCCTAGTCTTTTTGTCATAACCAACCGCCAGCAAAAAGGACAAAAAGGACAAATCATGAAATGTCGTTGCTTCTCTAAATCCTATTTCGAGGACATCCTTGAGAAACTAGCAACATGATTGTCAAAATACAACAATAAATCCATTACCATGATACATTGTTTTTTTTCTAAATCCTGAAATTAGGACATCACTGAGAAACTAGTAACATGCGTGTCAAGAGATAAGACAAACGTCATGATACGTTGTTTCTTCTCTAAATCCTATTGTTGAGATCTCGCTGAAAAACTAGTAACATGATAAAAAGCCAAAAGATAAGTGCCAAGTGTTTGTCAAGTGTGTCTGGATACCCATTGTTCTAATGTCAAGATGTCAGGTTTGATGACGTTGAGATGTTGGGGTGTCAAAGTTTTGATGATGCCAAGATGACAAATGTCGAAGATTGTCAAATTCAGGAGGGACACATCCTGAATAATGTTGATGTTCAGAGGATTGATCCCTAAATTTTGAAAGGGGTCCCTCAAAATGATGACGATGCCTAGGAAGGACACATCCTAAGGCATAAATGATAGAGTTTGTTCTTCAGAAGGACACATCTGAAGAATACTGATGTCAAGAGGAGTGGTCCTTAGATGTCAAGAGGATCCCTCAAAATGTCGAATGGCAGTGACGATGCCTAGGAAGGACACATCCTAAGGCATGAATGATAGAGATTATCTTTCAGAAGGACACATCTGAAAGCTAACCAAGAGTTGATAGTTTGACAAGTTATGATCATTTGACTTGTGTTGACCATATGTCGATTTTCTTTGGCATGCTGATGTGTTTGTCATTTTTGAATAAATAATTGCCATACTTTGTTTTAATGAGTTGTTTTGTTTGGAAAATGATTTGTCTTGACTTGAAGACTTTTGACATGTGTGTCAGTGTAATTCCATGCACCCTAATGGACTGACCTAGTGCTGCCTTGAGGGCTCATCGACAGATGGCCTTGCCTACGTCATGCACTCAGAGACCTCGTAGTTCGACACGACCAATGACCTTGTCTTGATGACCAACGATTGCGTCGTGATTTTATTTTGATAAAACTAAAAGGACTGACCTAATGTCTCAGGGACTCAAGTATGAGTCTTGCCTACATAGAAAATGCACAGAGACAATGTAGTTCAGACAATGACATGGATTGACTGATATGATAGACTAGACTTGAAATGACTCTATTTTGCATTCTTGAGATAGTTTGACATTTGTTGTAGTTTCTTCAGGATGTTTTTCAATTTTTAGGTCTTTTTTTTAGGACATTTTACAATGTTTTTGGTCTTTCTTCAGGACGTTTTATGATGTTTTGTCTTTTTTCAGTACATTTTATAATTTTTTTGTCTTTTTTCAGGACACTATGAATTTTTTATGTTTTTTTAGGACATTTTATGATGTTTTTGTCTTTTTGAATGGTTTAAAGGGATAACGACAAATGCATGTGACTAATGCCTACACATGAGAAGGACAAACATGATTGTGCCCCTAGTCAGGATGAATACCAATTAACAGGTGATGACAACGTTGTTTGACATGGGAAGGACGCATCCTGAAACAATGTGAGGACGATGATAATGTGATGAAAGTATCGAGGTCTACTGTCGAGCCAAGAAAAAAGTCAAGTAATATATTGGATAATGTGCTTATATGGATTAGACTCATTGCATTTGGAATGACTCGGTTAGGACTAGATGGGATGATGGAGTATTCTTAGGCCGTTTGACAAGGGAAAGCCAAGATAGGTGACAAACAGGAAAGGATGAGAGGTGGCCTTGGTAAAGGATGGGAGACATGAGACTAAGGGAATTGTCATATGATTTTCAAGGAATATGTTGCATAAGGATAATGAGGTTATGAAAGTAATGGAATGACATTTCGTGAATCGTATATGACCGAAGGATAGACATGTCAAGAGTTTTCCCAAAGCATGATTTATGTGTGCCAGTTTTATGTCAAGACCAAGGTAGGTGGGAAAATGGATGAAAATGATATGAATGAAATGGTCGGATTTTAATGTCAAGAGGAAGGCATAGGAGATGAAACGACTTTCCCCTAAGTGTAAGAGTCCACATAGACAATTTATTTTACACATGATGCCTGTTTGCCAGGTTTTCACCATTGGATAAATTTTTTCTCTTTACTATTTTCTTGACTTTTTTATTTTTTTGGTGTCACCAAGACGCCTATTTTCCAGGTTTTCATCAGGGTGACAATTTATTTTTTTGATATTGTGGATAGCCTGGATGCTTTAGATTACCACTGACTATTCTGAAATCACTTATGGTGTCGATGTAGAGACTAGTGCCATGATATGCCAATAATGACCTTGCTGAAGGAGTTGTCTTATCAAGATCATAGTGCTTGCATAAAACTGATCAATTTCATTGTGATCCTTCCTGATACTAGAGTTGGCCTTATCAAAATACACACATTGTGATAGAGTGCCATGAGAGTCCTTATTGTAAAGAGTTGTTGCCATGATGTGCCGAATTTGTGACATGGGATTTTTATACTTTAGGCGAGATGTAGGGTTATGATGGATGATGGTAGACGTGGAAAGGTTGTTTGGACGTTTGGATGAATCACTTTTTATTTTCCAAACTTGGTATGGTATTTGGAACCATCACCTTTATATGCCTTGCTTGATGACCATTTTGAATGAGGTGTACATCTGTTATATGTGGGAGTCCTCTTTTCTTGTGGCTCCACATTGTAATTAACTTTTCCTTTTGACATATTTTCTTTGCTTGATCCACTTTTCTTTGGGATCCATTTTAATTTCATTTGTCCACTTGTCTTTTTATCTGATTCATTGGCCTTTGACATTTGATTTTTGACTTTGTAAGACTTTTTCTTTTGTTGGTTCCAAAGGGAAGGTTTAAGATGTTGAGAATGACGGTTTATAGTGTGGATGGACAGGGTGTTGGCAACAACCTTATGACAAGGATTTCTAATGGACTCTATTTTGACATTTGTATCTGACAAGGTTGCCCCCAGTATCGAGGAGGTTCCACTAACATCATTAGATTTTTTGTCTAAGGAATAGCTAAGACCTTGATGTCTGTAACTTTTCTGAAGTTGTATTGGTTCTTGAATGCCTTGCTCATGTATGCCTAGTCCTTTGCCTTGATAATGCATGCTTTGACAAAAAAAAAATTGTGATGGGGTATTTGTTGTTTTGAAAGCAAGATGCTAACCCGGCATGATGTATGTGGACACTATTACTCAGAATACTTTCATTTGTGAGGAAGCCTGCTTTGACAAAGATAGATGACCCTAGTTGATAAAGTGTCTTAGCTTCATTGTCATGTTGGACATATTTTTGACTGATATCTTTGGTCTGATCTTGTGACATGTCAGGTTCAGATGATCCTATTGGTGATTCCAAGTCAATGTCAAAACCATCTTGATGGTCATTATCATATAGTCCCATGAAGTTAGCTATAGCTTCATCATTTGCAAATACATCCATAGTGGAAGACTCTTTTTATGGAGGAAGATCGTCTATGGGTCCAATGGAGGAAAATGTCTCATCTTGGAAAGTGTCGATAGTCGGGGCCTAAATAGGGTCATCAAGTGTTTGATCATAAATGGCGTAAAGGTCAAGGAGTGGATCATTTTGGATTTCTTGGTCAATGGTAGGGTCTTGGTCAAAGATGGGTTTGTCATGGATTTGGACTTCTTGGTCAATGGTAGGGTCTTGGTCAAAGATGGGGTTGTCATAGATGATATAATCAGAAATAGAATTATTGTTAATGATAGGTGTGTTTTGGATGTCATGATTGTCTTGAATGGACTTTAAGATAGGGTCATGGGATGAACTACCTTGATCTTGACATGAGGGTGACATTATAAGGTCATCCTTTGGGCTTTCGTTTTGACATGTATCCTCAAGTTTAGACAATGGGATGTTCCTTTGAGTAATGGAAAAATTTCCATGACTAGATAAGGCTTGTGAGGGGGTGACTTGAAAAGGATTAATGAATGAAGGACTAGGATAGGACGTGGAGACTTGGACTGGACTAGTATGTGAAGGACTAGGATATGACATGGAGACTTGAACTGGACTAGTGTGTGAAGGACTAGGATATGACATGGAGACTTGGACTAGACTAGTGTGTGAAGGACTAGGATAGGACATGGAGACTTGGACTAGACTAGTATTTGAAGGACAAGGATATGAAATGGGGACTTTGACTGGATTAGTTGGTAATGACATAGGATATGACATAGGGACTTGGACTGGATTGGTGTAAGGTTGAATAAAATAGGACATGGAGACTTGGACTGGATCAATATGGTATGATGTGGGGACTTTACATGCATTGGTAGATGGTTGATAAGGCATGTAGACATGGACAGGATTAATAGGTGAAGGAATAGCATATGACATGGAGACTTGGAATGAACTAGTGGACAGTTGGTTTCCCTTGTCAAGGTTAGGATAAGGGTAGTAACTGGACGTGTGTTGTGAATTAATGGAAGGATTTGTGTTAAGTGACTGTTGATGGTGAGGGTAGATGGATGGAGGACTTGGACCGATGGGTCATTGGTATGAAGGAAATTGATTTTTGGTTTGGAGGAATTGGCTCCTAAAGTATAAGGCTTGTTGGTATTGACCTCTATAGAATAATTGGTATTCAACTTTACTAGCAAGCCTATCAATATTGTGTTGAAGGGAAGACAAGGTGGTGGAAGTCATGATGTTGTTAAATGCAAAGTGATAATGACATTTGTCTAAGGGAAATGACTAATACAAGATGACAAGGTTGCCAAAGTGAAAGTGTCAAATGAGGACTAAGATGATAATGTTGAGAAGGACTAAAATGATTAATGCAAAGTCTAGATGCCAAATGAGGACTATGATGAAAGTTATGACAATAGTTTTGGATTTTATTTTTTTTAAGGATAAATTATGCAAGGTGATGACTAAGATGACTTGAATGTCTAAAGAATGGAAATGCAAAGGTCCAAATGACTTGGAAGAAAGTTGCCTAACCACCCTATTCTTCTAGAAAAATATGTTTATGCACAATTTGGACAAATTTGACTTTGATTTCTAGTCTGTGACAGTGATGTTTTGTTTTGTTTGAATGTTTGAAAACACTTGGCAAGCATAATATTTTGGTGAATCCAAATGCACATGAGACAAGCATGATCCTAATGGGCCAATAGGCCAAGGGTTTGTATAATTGGTATAGCCCACTAATATACCCCGGATTGGTGCTAAACACCTTTCCTTCTTGAGAGCGGATAGCTTAGAAGTTTGGTGGCATTGGCTCCCCTCCACGGCTCATTAACGTCATTCGAGCACACCAACTTTGAATTCTTGGGTAGTGACTTCCCAAGAATTGCTATCTCTACTCAAAGGGATTAGTAGTGAGTGTCTTCAAGCATGATACTGTACCCTACACTATATTAAACAATGGTTGAAGAATGGTTGGACTCTAGAACAAAAGGTGTTTAGTACAGGAATTCCATTCGTAGGGCATGATCCATGTGGCAAGAGTCCCCTTTCAGGTCCATCTCATCAGAACCATACGTGTGATTCTTGGGCTTTTCCAAAGAATCCACTTTTATATACTGGTTGGAAGTCCATCGAGTTTAGGGTGCTACCAGTCTGAGTCGTCCTGGGGTGAGTACTTTTTCCCACCAAAACAGGCCCAACTTCTAGAGGCAATAACCGTTTCTCTTACACCCAGGATCACATGAATGTGCAAGGGGAGAGGATACTCCGATTATTGCATCAAGGTGACAAAATTTGAAGACACTTGTAAATTTAAATTACCAAGTGATAATGTCAGGAGGACACACAAGACACTTTGTTCTTTTTAAAAGTTTAACTTGAAATATGAAAAACAAAGTTCACTTTAAACTCATGCTGTGAGAATGCAAGTTCATTTTAACCATATAAGTTTCAATGCATGCTTGTGTTCATTTTAGCCCAATGACATGAAAATGCAAGTTGTAATTGTAAATTTTAGGCCCAATGAGTGATTCATGCAGATTTTTTGTTCGTTTTAACCCCCATGAATGAAATATGCAATTTGTTGTTCATTTTAAGACCAAATGAGTGACATGCAAATTGTGGTTCATTTTATCCTCATGAGTGTAAATACAATTTGTTGTTCATTTTAAGACCAAATGAGTGACATGCAAATTGTGGTTCATTTTATCCTCATGAGTGTAAATGCAATTTTTTGTTGTTGAAAGCAAACAAAATTGATTATGCCTAAAGAAATGAAAAAGCTCGATTTTTGTTTCTATAGAAACAATTTTTTAGACTCCCTCCAAGCTGTGCCACATGCTGAAAAAAAGAGATTAGTAACTCAAAAGAAAAGTTTAATGACAACAACAAATTAAAATAGTGATAATTTTCTCAAAACTTAACAAAATTTTAAATCGTTTGAATCCACAGAAAGCTGAAAATCAAACCTTCAAAACCCAGAAAGTATTTTTCCAAGATTTTGCACAAAAAAGATGCTATAGGAAAAAGAGAATGTGGGTTTTTGAAAGCTAGATTAAAAAATAACAAATACTAAAACAACCATAACTTTCTCAAATCTTAACAAAATTTTAAACCGTTTGAAGTTCTGGAAAGCTAAGAAAAAAGGCCTACAAAACCCAAATAATTATTTTTAAAGATTTCATGCGCCCATTTCTCTGTGCTCAAAAGAAGATGATGGGATTTTGTATGAATTATTGGCTGTAACCTGCAAAACAGCAAACACAAACAAGAAAACAAACCTATTTCTCTGCAAAATTGTAAGATTCACGTCGGGTTCACCAATGTATCTATGGGTTAATTTTCAGGTTAGTTTATCAAATGAATTGAAAGCATATGAGCATAAACCCAAAGAAACTACAAAGTACAATGAAAGAAAATATAAATAGAACGATTATACCAGCTAATCACCGAAGCCTCCATGATTCATCTTCATAGCACCTTCTAACTTGTTGGTTGAAGTGTTTCCCTTAGATTCAACATGCGAGCAATCTGAAAATGAAAGTCTAAGTCCTACACAAGCTTTGAAGGATTTAATTAAAGTCTATGCCTATGCCTATGACAAAATGATTCTAAAATAACTCTAAGTCTTAATATACCAGAATAATGTAATCTATGTGCATGTCATCTAAAAATGAGAGAAAAATAGCATTTTATAGAAAATGCCATTTTGAATGGACGGACGAGATCGACTTTTGACAGAGACCTAAAATTAGAGGATGAGATTAAATTTGATAATCCCTAATCAGGGTTAGGGGAAAATCCTTAAAAGAGTGGTCGAGATGTCATCTAAGAAGATCGAATCGGCGATGGAGAATAAATGAGATAATTAATTTGAAAATAAAAATTTTCAAAAATCAAGAAGATAAGAGTTGGACTGAAGATCAGATTTGAAAAATCAAGAATCTGCCCGATTACTTGATTTTTGGAGGAAAGTTACCAATTTTGAATTAAATCAACTCAAAATATGGATTTTGTGAAATAATAAATAATCGATTTTAGATTATTTACCAAAATGGACTATCAGTTAAGAATGTGATATCATTTTAAATAAATAATTTATTTAAAATGAGAGAAATGTTAAATTTGACAATTAAATAATTAAAGATAATTATTTAATTTAGAAGATATGATTAATGATTAAATAAATTAATAAACTCATTTAATCACGAGAATTAATGACATATTAAATAAATAAATGAAATTCATTTATTTAGTAATCAGGAAGAATAAATGAATTAAGATAATTAAATAAATTAAGAAATTTATTTAATTAAGGGAAGACTTAGACAATTAATGACGTATTTAATAAATAAATAAAATTTATTTATTTAATAATCATGAAGAATAAAAAGACATGAATTAATCAAATAATTATGAATTATTTAATCAATAGTCAAATGTGGACCAAGGACATAATTAAATGTCATAATTATGCTAGGACGAATGTGGTTAAAATAGAGCTTGCAGGCCTAGGTCATTTTTATGTGTCTACACCATGTCTTACCTCAACAGATGGAGGGGACTGTGCACAAGATGCACCACTTGGCTCACTGAGTGATTCAAGAGCAGTGACAAACTCAGGGGAAGCCTGGACTTGTTCTATCACTAGGATAGAACAAGCTAGCGTAGGACCACCCTTCAAAAAAGGTGGGCTCCTCTTATGCCCCCCATTGCTAGAAGGGAAAACCTCTACCTTCTGCTTTGGAAAGGGATGTGAACTCCCTACATATGAGGCAAGAGGCATGGAGGAGGAGGAGGAAATTGCGGCAAACACCATCAAGGTATTTGGCATGTCCACGGGTTTAGGGAATGGTGAGATGTCCGGAAGGGATATCAACAAAGGTGGCTCAGTTGGGGGAATGATAAACACCTACACCTTTTTGAGGTCAAGTGCACTTGCACTCACATCAGGAGCTAGAAGTAATACTAATCTAGATTGAATGGAAGCAGAGCAGAGGAGAGAGGAAGACGCATCAGGAGCCCCTAAAGAAGGGGTGCTCATCCCTTATTCCTTCTTTTGCAAAGCAGCCTGCTCAACTACTAGAGCCTTTCATTGGTGCTTGCGGTCACGTGCAAGGCAATTTCTATGACTCTTCGAGCTAGAGGTGGAGAGCTACAAAGGGACAAAAGGCTCTACTCATCCATAAGAGTGTCCACCATAGTCATTCTGGGTGGAGGGAAAAACTCCTAAATGGGAGTAGGAGGAAGCGATTGAGAAATAGTGGGGGGAGTCATTTATAATGCCTCGGTGATGGGCCTCTTCCTATTTACTATTTTTGGAGTAGGTGTGATGGGATGTCATGAAGGCTAAGACATAGAGGATTCCCCTCAGGGACCCTTTCTTCAAGGGTCTAGGAGGTGTAGTGGGAAGATCAAATATCTGAATCTTGGGTTTGTGCCAAGCCGATACCATCAAACTCCTTAGGTAAAAACTGGGAGTATTCATCCAAAATTATTCTTTGAAATGAGGGGCGAAAGAGACACACAGAGGATAGGTAGGCTTTTCCCTCCCTTTTCGAGAAGAGGAGGTAACTTGTTGCTACACAACCAGGAGGGTCAAGTTTGGTTTTCCTTTTCCCCTGGCCTTATACTTCACATAGTTTTTGTAAAGTAGGTCCGTTCTTGGAGAGAGTGGATCGACTGGGGCAGCCCAAAAATGATCCAATGACTAACCCTCATGGGACACCAACGATTGGTATCTAGTTTCATGCACCATGTGCACAAAACACTTGTGGGATAATTTCAAGCACTCGTGAATGACGAAAGTGATTTCATTCATGGAAGCTAGCCAAGATATGCCTAACTTCACTCTGAATAGATTTGATTCTGAAATAACATCAAAGGTTGTGTTCACAGTCCTAGGTCCAACTAGGATGGAAAGAGTTATTGAGCCATACGGCTTGAGAGAGTGGCCATCGTGTGTACAGATGGTAGAATTTGTTTCTTCATACTCCTCCCTTTGTAAAGAATTCAGCCACGATGTCTCCTCCATAATGACATTCACTCGGCTTGTAGAATCAACTAGAACCCCCATCACAATGTTTCCATTGAGATGAGCGTGAATGTAGAGAGGAGAGGGCTTGTTGTTCAAGGGAAAATATTGTGATGTGAATGTCATGTTTGGCTAACTAGTCACAGGCTGTAGAGATGGAGTAACCATAACCATGTTAACGCACTTCTCAAGTTGAGTTGTGGAATCAGAGGGATCAATAATTAAGTTAGTAGAATGGGACAAGAACGACTTCATGTATATTTGCAACTCACTATTTGCTTTTGCCACTAATTTGTTTGTATTTTGTTTACTTCCATCGAGATGAATAGTACCATCCTCAATGTGGTCTTGTATCTCGTGATCCAGGTGCATACAATGTTCGCTATCATGTCCATTGATCCCATGATATTGATAGAAGGAATTTGCATCATATCAATCAGTGTAAGGTTTCTTGAGAGGTCGAGGAGTCCCCAAGGTTATGATCTTATCCTTCAATAACTTTTGTCAGATGAAAGAATAAGATTCTACTAACTTTGTAAGATTTTTGTTGCGTCTGAGGCCATTATCATTTGTGGCATCTACTACATTCGTGACAACTTTACCTTTTCTCGAGATCGATACAATGGATTTTCCTTCTGAAAGGGTGCATGAGGAGGATCCCCCAAACTAAACTACTGTCTGTTGATATTAGGGTAATTCTGAACACAAATGCGCGAAAGAAGGGTAATTCATAAGGGAAAACTTTTCCTACCAAGGTCTTTGCAAGTTCCCTATGAACACCTTCTACACATCAAAGTTGGGTAGCAAGTACGAGATATAACAAAAGAGCACTTGATACCATGCTATGAAATAAGTAATCTTCTCATTATTCCCTTGCTTGCATCAGATGAGATCTAAAAATGTCATCTTCAATCTGATGTTTCCTTTGAATTGTCAAAGAAACTAATTTACAAGTTGATCAAATGAGAATATAGAGTTGTCAGGTAAGGAACAGTACCAATCGAGTGTTGTATCCTTAAGGGATCGGGAAACAATTTTTCCATCAATGCATCGAGATTGAAGAAGTCTATACACATGGCATTAAAGGTGGACACATACATTTACGGGTCCCCTTTGCTTCCATATTTCTCAAATTTTTAAATCTTCATTCCTTGTGGGAAGGGAGTGCTCAAGATTGTCACTAACAATGGGCTATGTTAGAAGAAGGGTTGAAAGATAGGTTGGGAGGAGGCCTGGGAGAGACTTGCCCGCTCATTTTGCATACGACCCATATTCTGAAACAAGGTGTTCAAAATAGGGTTAGTAGATGACAAAGGACCAGTGGAGCCTCTAGGACCACCACCACTAGAACCACCTCCAGAGCCACCATCGTGACCTCCACCGGAGCTGCCACCATTGGCAGGGCCTCCACCAAAGCCACCTCCACTACTAAAACCACCTTCGTGGCCTCCACCAGAGCCACCTCAACCAGTTCCCCTTCTGCTACCAAAACCACTACCACTCATTCCACCTTAGCCTCCACCATGAGGGGCAATAGGAGGGGTGTCTTACTCACCTTGATAGTGGGGGGCCTCTAAGGGGAAAAGGAGAGACTAATTAAGGGCCCTGATTTGGCCATGCATATGGATATGGTAGGCATTGATACACCTATTTTCTTCTCATAGGAATCAAGCACTTCTCCTCGAGTGGTACCCAATCTAGGCCTATACAAGGGGACATAAGCTTTAGCAGATCAGAAAGGCCACGTAAGAATTCTATGCATGTCCGATCTTTTCCAAAAAAATGTCTCAATTCTCTAGTAAGTATAGCGACTCTCGCCATGCTCGGTGCTTTCTCCAGGTGGTTTTCAAGGTCTAGCAATATGTTATTTAATGCCATAAGGTTTTTTGTAGGAACATGCACTTCAACATCCTCATCTATGGATGAAGGTGTAGGGGATGTTGGAGGGGTAGGCACATGATTGGTTTCTTCTATGAAACCCATCTCTTCAATATAGTTTTTTGGAAAACCAATGGTAAAATCATTAGTTAAACTAGTGGGAAAACTAGAGATGAAACTAGAGGTGACCTTCATCTTCTCCATTTGTAGTGTCGCACACTTCACCTAACAATGTACCCGGAAGTCATGGACTGGGTTGTGATGCTCATAAACCTTCACAACACTTAGGGTTACAATGATCACAAGATACAAGGGAAAAGTCTCAACACCCAAGAATGGGTAGACGTTGCTTCAAGTCGGGTTCACCAAAAATGTAAGAGAGAGGGATGAACAATGTAAAGGCTCTAGGTCACGAAGAGTCAAGAGTAGAAGGCTGCACTAACTTACCTCACTCTAAAGGATGGAGATTGAGAGTGAAGAGAACTGTATAGTACTTTTGTCACTCTACAGACCTGAGTTTCAAGTTTAGGCTAGGAAAGTTGGTTTTCAGAGTCAATACTACACCTTAGACAACTCTCTATCTGAGGATGACAATGTAGTTCTGGGATGATAGCATGGCCCGTTGGTGTCTCTCTAGCATACTGGCATCTGCAAGGCTAAAAAATGTACTAAAGGCCTAGCTAGTTGGTTTTATGTGGAAAAAATAGAATGCAAAAATATAGAAAGTAAAGAAGAATGTGATAAAGTAAATAAACAAAAGCCAAGGTGATGAAGATTATCTCACAAAAGTTCATATTTTTCAGCTAGCTCCACATGTATGTTCACCTACACACAAGCAAGAGGGAAAATTTTTGGGGTTGTATAGGGGCCTGCCTCAATCAAACTCTCATTTTGGTGTTTCCAACTCCACAGACAATTAGAAAGTAATGAAGTAGAATATGCAATAAAGGAAAGAAAAGAAAGAAAAGAACACTACAAACAATATTATGCTACTCAATCAAATCACAAAGGAGATGAGTGAAGCGTTACCACCTCCACCCAAAATCTCACTAGCCAATGAAGGAGAAAGCAAGCTACGAACTTGGAAAAGTCACCATTGCCACAACCATGGTGAAGGGATGTCTCACAAGACTCTAAGCTCGCAACATCTAGCATGACTTCACACTTGCAATGTGGATTTGATGGAGTGATTTTGTTGCTTCTATAATGTTCATAGTGGAAGTGCTAGAATGTTCCTTGAGAGTGAAAGAGTGAATTGAATGCTTAGAGAGTGTGTAAGAGGATGAAATGAATTAAGAATTAGTGTTTTTGAAGGTGGGATGGGAAGAATCTACTATTTTTAGGGTCGGTTGGTCAAAGAGGGATGTTACAATTTGACCCCAATCAGGTGTGTAACGTCTCTACCACCTTCATACGTAGGAATCTGTTAGGGATGGCAGCATGTTGCATAGACATCTACACATTGCACATTCATTCCCATCAAATATTCTCTCACCGACACAAAGGACAAAATCCAAGTGGATGGAAGGTAGTTGGGTGATGTGGAATTTCTCCTTCGTATTTGATTTTTTAAGGTGAGGGTATGTGAAAGGGGAATTTGCATAAGGGGTGAAAATTCACTCCTATACACATACACCTCAAACAAAAAACCATATTGAGCCTCAAGTTACTACCATAAGTTTAACCCCATACCAATTTAGATCCTGAGATAGAAAATTTACCTGGTTGCCTGACACCCTTCATTTGATCATGTTGCAACTTTTGAATAAGAACTTAATTTGGTTTCCTCTGATTAGACCTATAGTCACAACCAAACCCCTACCTCCAAGTTACAATCCAAATGACTTTTTTCAATATCATCACACAAGTGGACACAATATAGAATGATGCATTCATCTGAAACATCAAGTTCAAGACCTCATTGATTCTAATCACATCTAGTTGGGTAGTGTTAATGATCAATGGAATAAGTATGTTTCCCTCCCTAACCAAAACTTAAAAAAAATTACCAATCCAATGCCAAACCATTCATCCAAATTTGTGCAATCTTGTGATGTTAAGAATGATGAGATGAATATTGATAAAACTAATGAAACAAATAATGATGATAATAAGAATGATGATGAGGATGGCCTACAAGATATGTTCACTCTCATAGATGTTGAATATCGTAAGGGCCAAACCACTTTGTTACCACACATTGCTTTCACCCATATTGATGCATCCATACATGTGCCTAATGGTCCTCTCTATATTTCCAAACATACTAATGAAAATCCTACAATTGGGATACTCATTGATCCCATGTGTGTAGATAATGTGATCACTTAGGAATTTTTTTTTGTGCATGAACTTTATCAAGATTCTTATAAACAATCAAAAGAATGGTTGAAAACTCATGATGGTTTTACTCACCCTGCGGTAGATTCAATCACTCTTCCTCTTAAAGTTGGTCTGAAAAAATTATACGTATCACTCTCCATCATCCTGATGTTAAAAAAAATTCGTGTAAAGTTAGGCTACCCATGGCTACACTCCATGAATTTCGTTCGATTGGTTATTCAGAAGTACATAAAGTTCTCATTTGAAAATGAAATATTTATAGTACATCATAGTGGGTTTAATCCTTTGTCCTCCCATGGAAAATTTTCATTAGATTTCTTTTGGCCTCAACCTATGTAACCTATGAAGCCTCATGAGGATTTCTTTTTTAGATCATACCAAAATTTTAAGGCAAAGCATTTATCAGAGTTATCTCTTACCAATATTCCTACAAATGATAAGACTATGATTGTTCCTCCTCCATCAGTTATGGAAGAACCCATGCCCAAAGCATAGACCCTTCCAAGTAACCAAGGTAAATATGTCACAGTTCCTCCACCCATATCGTATAAAATACCAAGAGACAATCAAATGATTCCATTTTTTCCTCCAAAGATTAAAAAAAAAGTGTATAGACCTAAAGAGACAATGGTTCCCCAACCTTTGGTGGTTTCTTTAGTTCCTCCCTTAATGAAAGGAAAGAAACCAATGGTCAAGAAACCTGCTCCTACCCCACCACAAATTGAAAATTGTGCAATAATGAACCAAAATGCTAAAGAGCATAGGCATAGGCATAGGCATAGGTGTTGTGCTATTGCTTGTCAATTGGAAGAAAAGAATAAAATAGTGCATGACAATCAAACACCTATATAAATAAATCAAGAAGAATCAAAACTTTCACCAAAACAAGATATGGAACTAAAAGAAGAAGTGAAACAAGAACATACAACTACTATTCTCATAAAACCTCTTATTGTGATTAATTTGGATGATGAAGATGAAATTGCTAAAATTGATGAGTAGATGCATAATGAGCTTAATGTTTTATTTTCAAAGAAAAAGAATTTATATGGGGGAAATCGTGATGATCTTCCTGATGAGAGTGACCCACCACACATTGAACCTAGAGATTCTCCTAGTATGATACTTCTTGTAGTCCTTTTGGCTAGTTGTCTGCCTTCCACATATGATGGGAAAGATTGGTATGTAGACAACTTTCTTTAGATCGTCTCACATGTGTGGTACTCCTTTATGTTTGTTTCATGTGTTCTTTTTGTTTTCTTGCATGTGATGTGATCTTTCATATTGTGCTACTTGGTCTGCCTTTGTGTTTGTGATTTTTCTTTGGATAACCCTTGTTGCTCTGTTGGCACAATGATACAATAGAAATGAACTTGTTGTGACATTCTTCTATTTGTATCTTTATTCATCTATATATCGTAAACATTGTCTTTTATTTTTGTCTTATAAGTTTTCCTTTTGGGGATGATGCAAGGAATTAAGACATTTAGGTCTCTTTCATGTTGAGGGTATGTGCAATAACATGATGGGCCAAAAAGTGGCGATATGATGGGTATGTGTAGGGTATGTGGCTGATGAATTTTTTTTTTCCAAAATTAATGAAATGAAAATGGTTTTTAAAGGATATTCTCAAATTTGCACCAATATAAATTATGATTTACTTTGAGTTTAATAAATTATTATTATTCATTTTCTATTTGAATTACAACTAAAGTCTTGATCGATAGGTTGATTGAAAAACATGTATAGCTTTCAAACAGTATCACATTTTTTGAATTTGAAACATGTGTCACATTCTATGCTTTGCATACTATAGGATTTAAAAAAAAGAAGTGAATTTCATGAATTTTTTACCAAGTTAAGGTGGTCAGACATACGAGTTTTTATATTTTTTAAAAGTTGTAATAAAAAATTCATAATTAATTATTTGCTTAGAAAAATATTACAAAAGAATATGCATCACATTGGGGCATGATTCCTCTACTTATATCTAAAATATTATAAAAAACTATTATCATTTTTTTGTAGTTAGGGTGGTTAGATAGACATCTACTTCTTATTTTTTCCCTAAAATTTAAGTACTATTGCATTGAAATTTCAAATTTTCACCAAATAGATTTTTTCTTTTATTAAATAAACCTAGTAGTTTAGAAACTACATTGAATTTTCTATAGATTCTATTCTTACATATTTTTGAAATAATATAGCTAACTTATTCAAATTTTCACATCAAATTGCCTAACTCTGATTTTTCTGAATTTTTTGCCACTTATGGGCCTATTTTTTTCCATGATGATCCTGCACATACCCTTGACCCAAAATTTTGTTTGTCTTATCTCTATGTGTTATTCCTCCATTGTGTTCATTATTCCATATGTATTTGGGGAATGATGTCAATTCTAAGCTTTATTATATCATTGTAGTAAAGACGTATACTGATTCCAAACCCATGGATCCCTTATGTGTTCATATTCTATGTTATTTGTTCCATTTTATTTGGGGACAACCGCTTATCATGATGTAGCTTTATTTGAAAACATATCATTGGTGTAGGGCTTTCCAAATAAGTGTCTCATGACCTTTTGTTGCATGGAATTTATCATTTTTCTACCTTAAAGCAATTTATCACAGCATGGTGTTTACCAATTTCTTTAGAGTGGGGGCATACATCAGCATTTTTGCTTCAATTTGTTCACAAGTGTTGAACTTAGTGATGTGTTGGCATAACATCTTGATCATTTTTGTAGCACCTTATCAGAGTTATCAAGGAGTATAACCCTTGCTATGGTTTACATGGGTGCACACCCAGTGAATATCGAACATCACTAGACCTAGTGTGCTTCTCATTTTTCTACCTTGTTAATGGGTACACACCTAGTGAATAGTAGACTTCACTAGACCTATTTTTTTTTCTCATTTTACCTTGTCTTGGGTACTCAACTAGTGAATATCAAACTTTAGTAGCTTGTGTTGCCTTCATTTTTATGATTCACCTAGAAAATATTGGACTTTGCTATTATGTGAGTCATGAACACCTTTGGTGTGGATCCTAGCATAACACAACTTGCTAGCCTGTGATTATCCATACCCTCCATTTGCATTTTATTTTAACATTGTATGTTTGAGCATGTTTTTTTATTGTATTTCATACATGTGTGTTCATCTGTGCTTATGTTGGTTTTCCATGGGATTGTGGATTATGGGGGATTTTTCACTCCCCCTAGATCCTTTGTCATCCCTTCTTTTCAATATTCAAAAAATCAAACCCCACTTGACATAAATTTTCTACTTTAGTGTGAGTCTGAGCATGAGTTCATACTCTCACTAAAGTGGGGGCTAAATGTGCCATCATAAATTGTCACCCTTGAAATTTTCACTCTATGTTTTGTCCACCCTAAATTATTGAGCCTAATTAAGCACCTAATTTCCTAAATTATGCATTTTGGGACCCATTTGTACCATTTTCCAAGAAATTGCAAGCATTGAAAAAATGCATCCAATATATATTTTTCCCCCAACACCTAATGTCTTGGAAAATAGGGCCAAGACCCATTCAGGTCCCCCTATTTTTCTACAAACCAATTTTGGATATGTCGGTGTCAACATTTTAACATTCAAAACTCAAGTTACAAATGTCGGCTTTTGGGATTTAATTTTTGGGAAATTAGATAAATGCCTATAAATACCTAGTTATTACATCATTTGAAATTTAAGTAAAATGATCAAGCAATAAGTGAAATTTTAGAGTACTGTCAAGCAAGTCAAGAGCAACATTTTAGAGCTTTATTGTAGCAACTCAATATCCTAGCATTATGTCAAATCTTATGTGAGTTTTGTAGACACTTAAAATTGTCACAAGTCTACAAGAACATTTTCTGACTAATTTCTCCGTCTAACCCTAATTTCTTCTAAACCTCAATCTTCATCTTCTCCTTTACATGCACATAATTAAACATTTTTTTAATTTTTAATTATTTTGATATATTTCATTTTATTATCCATCCAACTAAATAATTGTTGTCTAACAATTTAATTCCTAACTAACATTGTCTTAGATTAAATAAATATTTTAATTTTTTCAATCTCACTAACCTAATGTCTAGTCTAAAATTAATTAAATTGTTTAAATTTAATTAATTATGCATGGTTTTGAAAACAAATGATTTTTCATTTATTTTTAATTTTCAAAAATTCAACTCTTACACATCTCTGTGATTTTTGAAATTTGATCTTTTACAAATTCCAACAAATTTTGCTTCCATTCCACTAATTTCTTCAATCACAAGGCACTAATTTCAAATATGAAAATGAGCAAGTTTCCTATGAACTTTATCTCATGCGATCTTGATCATTCATTCTTCTCTTGATCTCATCCATTGATTTTTCCATCGCTTCATCTACAAATTCGATCTTTGATCTCCATTTTTCTTTTTCCACTATCTTTGAATCTTTGTTGTTGCCATTATCATCATAAGTCTTTCAGTAGTGCACTCAAAAAATATGAGAGCAACACTTTAAAATCTTTCAAAGAAAAGAGAAGGGAAACAGAAGTGATTCAATTATGGCATAAGAGGTATACTTGGTTTGATTTGTTTTCATTTTAGTTCTTTTATGCACATTTATTTTCTATTGCTTGATTGGGAGTTTTTACGCTTATTACAAATAGTTTGGTGGTTGTTGTGCAAGTTTCAAGCTTTCAAACCTTCTTTTTCCCTAGTCTACAATTGGTGAACCCAATGTGAAGTACCAAGCTTTTTGGCTAACCTTCTTGTTTGCAATTTTTGGTGTTTTATGTTTTGAAATGGACAACATTGAAACCCACTGTGCTCTTTCTTTTTTATTTCGTACATTGTACGAATCTACACCTTTTTACTACAATTTTACTACTGCACATTTTTAGATTCTGTTAATAATGAATATGGTTTCATTTTATGGTTATAAAATTAATTTACAAAGCTTTAATCATTTTTTGAGAGTGCTTACTTCTCTTTTTCACTTTTTTTTTTAAAATACTAAACAACAATAAAACAAGCATAACTTTCAAACCACTCATTGAATTTTTAAGTTTTTGTAGGCATTGGAAAGTTGCTTCTAATCTGCATGTTTTGAATTAAATTATTTCTTTAGATTAAAAATCAAGTATAATCAGTTAAATTGAATGTTTTAATTGTAAACTTCAAACATCAACACATGAACTTGCTTTTTAAAAATTTCACAGAATTTTCAAAATATAAATTTTAATGGTATTATTGGTTTTCTAATTTGAATCATCTTATTATGTCTTATCATTAATCATTTATGCAAAAAAAAATTGCAAGACAAAGAAAAAGAATAAACTACTAATCCTTTGATTGTACCTTGATTGGCAAAGTCTTTCTTTCAAACTACTAATCTAATTTCTACAAGACATTGTCGAAGGTTTCTCTTGAACTACTAACTGGTTTATTGCAAGTCCATTTGTCAAATAATCAAATTTGAATCATTATATGTTTTTTTTAGGTTAGCTAACAATTAGAGTAGTTGGATTAAAAATCTGTGTTTTCTATGTTTGGCGTGCTTGCACATTGTGTGTCAACTTGAGCTAGTGTGTACATATCCTCTCCCCTTACATACTTGTGTGATCTTTGGTGATGATAAATACACATTAATCTCCTTTTTTTTTATTAGGAGGCCAGCTTGGGGATTTATTCACCCTAGTGTTCAACCTCAAGCATGTTTTTTCCAATGAGCTATATAAAGTGGCAAGAGCGAAAGATATGGCTCAACCCAATCATGACATGCTAAACATTCCTCTATGGTCTTGGGTGATTCCAAACACAAGGATATGAGATTTCAATCTCATTTTTGTATATGCATTGGTGTTTATAGAGTACGCCCACTAAACACCTCTTATTTTTAGTAGCCTAGAAGCCTTCAAGTGTAAGCTTCGTCTAGTGTAGCGACAGTATCATGCATGAAGTTACTCACCACATACACCCCTAAGTTGAGATAGGAATCTTTGGGTTGGAATTCTAAGCCTCTCGAGGAGGGAGGAAAGGTGAGATTGTTTCTGTATGACTATGCCACTATACATCTAGCTATCTACTCTTGAAATTGAAGTGGTTCATGTTGATCTTCGTGTATTAGCACCTTTGGTGCGATAGGCCCACACTAGGTGAATACACCCAATTAAATAATTAGGTTGTGCTTGTCTTATGAGTGTCTTTACTTGTAATAACCTATGAAGCCACTGGCTTGTGTGCCTTAATCCATACCCCTTTTTAGTTAAGATTCAATAGCCACTTTTTCTTCCAAGTGTTTTTTGAGTGTATGTTATCTTTAAATTGAAATGACCCCCACAAATAACACCTTTAAACACTCTATTCTTAGGGATACAACCATAGTATACATTGAGACAAGTTGAGGTCTATCCTTTGAATCCAATTTTTTAACTTAAGTGACCTAAGAATTGTTGGCATATGGCTTCTAGTGTTGTCATTGATTGCAACTAAATTCATTAATTCAATTTGCACTCTAGTATTTGACTATACTAGAAGGCATATTAAAGAACAAGGTATCTAGTTGAAGTTGAATCTGTCAAGTAGTTTGCATTATCAGTTTATCAGTTTTGATTGTGGATCTTAGGGAAGGTCGTTGGGTATCTAAAATGTATTATTCATGAGTTTCGTGTTGTCACATCAAGTGATGCACAAGTTAGGAGATCCATGTATTCAATTTTTTTTTTATCAGTATATGAAGGTTGACTAAGCGAATGTTGGGTGTTGCGGATGTTTTAGGTGGAATTGTTTAAAGTATTCTTGTGTTGAATTTTTTTTTTTTGGTCATCAATATGTTGTGGCCTACTCTTATGGATGTGCATTAATGTTATTCATGATTTGAGTTGACACTTGGAAGATATTTTCTATTTTATTGAAGCCGACATATAGTGATTGAATTCTTGATAGAGGATATATATATGAGATCGGTTAATTCATTTTGGTGTGCACATGTGTGAGTTCAATATGTGTTGATGTGTGTATGAATATCAAGAGAGTATTTGAATGATTTTCATTTGTACAGAAGAGGATTTTGTAAAGCGAATTAAGCCAGAGTAGAGTGAAGTGCAGAATCAGACAGAAGGTCCAGAATTTGATCTATGAGCCTAACTGAAACTGTAGTCAGGAATTTGTAGATGCTACTTTCTCAGTTCAACCTTTTTTTGTAATCCAAATATTTTGTAAGGTAGTGAGCCTTCCATATTTTGAGCAGTGTGTCTGACTGCAAATGCATTCTCATTTTCTAAAACACTTATATTTTGAGTACTCAAATTGTGGATTGACCTCCACCATGGTTTTTCCCTTAACTAGGTTTCCACGTAAAAATCCTTGTGTTATGGTGTTGTGGCTTGTTGTTCTATGTTCGTGCATCTTTCATTTGATTGAATGTTTTAGGTACTAAAAGGAACATATTAATAAAGTTAAAATTTCACAGCACTGATTCACCCCCCCTCTTAGTGTTGTTTGAGTCCAACAATTGGTATCAGAGCTAGTTCCTCGGAAGAATCTTAGCAACATGAGGTGGATCTTGGAATGTAATGGACTCTGGTAGTCTTCAGCAATAGCTTTTGGTGGCAATTGATGATCTTGATTAGTCTAAAGCAGAAGTCCAAGAATTAAGAGCAAACCTTAAGGATGCAGAGAAATTCATTCAGAAGTTGAAGGACCAAATTATTAAGTCTAGGGAAAAGAGAAAGGATCTTTGTGATCAGATTAAGCATAAAGAAATCAAAAGCATGGATGTTGTTCACCTAAATCAAACCTTGAAGGAAATAACTGAAGAATGTTAAAATATTGCTAAAGACAATGCTACCCTAAAACATGAGATGGAATCTATGGTGATGAAGATGACTAAGGAAATTAAAGAAAGAAATAAGACTAAGGAAAATCTTACCCAATCCCTATAAGAGAGATATAATGAATGTAGTAAAATTAATGGAGAATTCATTTAGTTAGCGATGGAACTGCAACAATCTAGAAACAATGAAGAAGAACTTGAAACACAGATTGTTATTCTTAGGGATGAACTTACTACTACAAATGAATACAAGGAGAAATTCAAGATTAGCTCTGTGAAACTTGATGAGTTGACTCAAGGATAGAAGAGTGCAAATGATAAGTAGGGTCTTGGTTATGAGAAAGGAGAAAGTTTTGGATCTAGACAGAGGAATTTTAAGCAAGGACATCTAATGAATAAAGAGAAAAGGCTTCTGGAAAGACAACCTAATGCTCAAAATTTTAATGGATATTTTTTTTCTTGCAACAAATTTGGTCATATGGCTACTCAATGTAGAATTAAAATGAAATCTAGTGAATATTTATTTTCTGGCCAATGTTTTAATTGCATAAGTTTGGTCACAAGTCAATTAAATGTAGAAATGTGTCAAACAAATCTATTAATAGGAGTGTTAGATGTTATACCTGTGGAAGATTTGGGAATATTGCTAATCAGTGCAGATCAAGAAGAAATCAATGGAGTGACTGGTTTGAACAAGGAAATGTTGTGTGTTTCAATTGCAACAAATATGGTCACATTGCAAGATTTTGCAAAAACTAGAATATGGATAGAAGAGGTCTGATATACAAAGGCAAAAATGTGCAGAAAGATGGTAAAGGAAAAGGGAAAGTATCTATGAATGAAATAAGAGATAAGATGAAGAAGACATGGGTGAAGAAGAGTTCCTTTGATGAGCCATCACTAGAACTTGCTTCTAGTAATTCCTCTAAGAGTCAGTTTTAGGCCTTTGGCCTAGGGGGAGCTATCAAGAAAATCTTTCAAACCCCCTGCCGATAATTAACACCGGAATATGGATGAGTGCGGTGGTTGCACCAATGATATATAGATGTTGTTGGAATAGTTGGAAAGGATGTTGTGTTGAGTTGAATATCCGTGGAAGAGTTATCTCTCATAGACTAAGAGAACAAGGTATCCAAATAAGTTAGGGAAAAAACATTTATTACAACAAAAGTTAAGTGTGCAAAATATAAAAGGCAACTTGAAATCCTCATTTTCCACTTTGTGTCAAAGAAAAGAAGGAGAGCACCCTGCATCAGAATTTTGAATGTGTGAAGAGAATTCAGCGATGAAACCCTAATCCATCAGGTACCTTAGTTATATTGAGAAATTTTAATTTGGTGTGCGGTTGAATTTCTTTGGTATTTTTGAGACATATGTACGGAAGGGAAAATGGAACAAATCAAAGGATTGGTAAAACTAGATGAATATAGAAGTGAAAAGATTAGATCCAAAAGAAAGTTTTCGCATAATGAATTGAAATGGTTGAAAGAAGCGAAACAAAAAACCATGGATATTTAGAGTGAATTTCCTTAATTTAGAAATGCAAAAATCATTGAGTTTGTTCTAAATAGATTGAATGATGACATTTTGACTCTAGATAAACCCTATCAAATCTTGAAAGAAGTAATTGCAGTTGTAACTGAGTTATGCAAAGTTGGGGATGTGTCAAGGAAGAAATCAATTTAGAATAAAGAAGTTGAAACCCTAACCAATGTAACTGGAGATCAAAGGGAACTGATAATATATACAATCAAAGATCTAGTGACAAGGTACATTGTGCATGGAATATCTTACAAAATCTTTTTCAGAAATAGAGAAGGTACTACTTTGGTAGGTGCAGTCTACATTTCACACAAAATGATAATGGAAGATCAGGATTTTGATCTTTGTGGATTACTGCAAGATCAATTTATAGAGAAC
>VDFB02000015.1:283231752-283329521 GCA_007258455.2 Sequoia sempervirens
TATTATTTATGTTATTGAAATTAGTTTAATTAAAATATTTGAATAAGATCCTAGCTAGTGTGTTTCACTTCTATTTTATGTCCTTGCTATATATTCTTCTTGTAACGTCAAAAACATGAAGGTATATGAAAAAAAATGCAAAACTTGTCAAACCAAACACATTCAACAAGGGTGCAAATAGAAGAAAAAAAATTGGGGTCTTATATTACAATGGTATTAGATCTCACATGATCTTTCCATCCAATGGGTATTGTTGATTCATGAGCATCAACAATAGGGAAAGGTGTCAGGAGAGGGTTAGAAAGAAAGAGGAATTTTTTTGGGAGCGTTGGCCATCATTTAGTGATACATCTAGGTCAGAAAACTATTCATCTGAGACACCTACATCAAGAAATCAGTCAATAGATTCTTCTACCTATAAAAACATCGGAGATAGAACAGGAGAAGATGAGAGAAATGGGCCACCACCGAATAGAATGATGCTTTTGTTGGATGATTTGGTTAGGGGACAAGTTAGAGTAGAGAAAAATGCACTTGAAACAAATCAGTAACTAGCATGTTTAGTACAAGAAATCAGATAAATGAGATAGGGAAATGGTGTAGGTCAGCATAGAGTTGGTAATCAACAAGATGGGGGAGCTATGGCAAGACCCCCCATGCCAAATTTTCCACCAAGAGTAGAAGCACTAGTTGATCTTACTTTAGTTGAGTAGCAGGAACAGTTTAGACATAGACAGGATTGGCATTATGCAGGACCTAGTTTTCAACAAGATATCTTAGAGAGTACATTGACTTGAGAATGAGGCATACAAACATAAGGGGGAATAGGGACCAGCACAATGACTTGCACAGGAAGGTTGGAAAGCTAACACTCCCATAATTTGATGGTTTTGGAAAGATGGAAGCAAGAGCATAGGTTCAAAAACTTGACATATATTTCACATTAAACCCCATGCCTGAGGTGGAGTCTATCCAGTATGCATCCATTCACCTTGATGGTATTGCTCACGAATGGTGGTACAATGGAATGGTGACTTTGGGGCATGCCCAAATCACTTCTTATCACGAGTTCACTAAGAGATTGATTGAAAGATTTGACAAAAAGGACCTTGAGTTGCACTTCAAGGAGTTAGCTTAGTTCAAACAAAGGGGTACAATTGACTCTTACATTGCATATTTTTAGAAGTTATCAGTGCTTGTGATGGATATCTCACAGAGGAGGCTTATAGTGTTGTTCATAGATGGTCTCTTTGATCCTCTAAGGGGTTGGATCAAATCCTTTAACCTGCCTACCCTTCAAGAAGCCATCAAAAAGGATAGAGACATAGAGACATCAACCTTTAAAAGTAAATTTTAGTCAAAGGGTTTGCTGCAAAAAAAAGGATAAGGACAAGAAAATCAATTCAAAGGACCATGAGCAGCCTAAAAATCAATACACTAAGATAGATAGTGAGACCCTAAATGAGCTTAGAAGGAAGGGTTGTGTTTCACATGCAGGGAACCATACACACAAGGCCATAAATGCTCAGCCAAGGAAAAATCATTGCTTATTGAGTACCAATCTGATGAAGAAGTTGCATCAGAAAAATTAGACCAGCAAGCTGATATGGAAGAAAGTGATGATGAAAAGGCTCTAGAAGAGTGTGAGAAGGAGAACAATGATGGGAAGTTGGCCCAGCTTCATAGCTTCTAGAAAAATGAATCTTTATGCATAAGAGGAGTGCTCTAGGGGCAGTGTATGGTAGCTTTGATCGATAAAGGGGCTACTCACAACTTCATTGATGAGGGCCTAGTGGCATGTAGAGGTCTTCAAACATAGGAGATGAGTAGATTCTGTGTTTATGGTAGCAGATGGGTTTACTATCCAATGCACTAAAATGGTTCCTCAGTTGAGCATACTCTTTGGAAATCATGAGGTTAAGGAGGATTTTTATGTGGTGAACATAGGAGCTATGGATGTGGTGATGGGTACTCAATGGCTTTGCTCTTTGGGGGAGATTACTTTAAACTTTCAAACCATGGAGCTGAAATTTCATCCGGGGATAAGAGTGTGGTTTTGAGAGGCATGTCTAAATGAGGGCCACGTGTGGTATCCTTCAATTGTATGGAAGGATTTTTTAGGCATGACCAGGTTGAGTGGGTAGTAGAATGCATCATTATTCCTATAGCCACAAAAGAGGTTAAGAGGGAATATCCCCCTAATGTACAAGAGCTTCTTACTAAAAGAAGCAAGGTGTTTGGTAGTATTCCTCCAGGGATGCCTCCTGATATAGGCATTGAGCATGTTATATAGCTTGAGGAGGGAGCCAATCCAGTCATTACCACTCCCTATTGTCATCCTAAGAGGCATAAGGATGAGATAGAGAAGGCCATATAGGAGCTTATTGAAATGGGACACATTCATCCTAGTAAGAGCCCATTTTGTTCTTGAATTGTTTTGGTTAAAAAGAAGGATGGGACTATGTGCATGTGTGTGGACTATAGGGCCTTGCAGAAAAATACTATCAAGAATAGGTATCCCATTCCTCACATTGATGAGCTCATAGATGAGTTACATGGGGCGGTTTACTTTTCCAAAATTGATTTGAGATCAAGATATCACAAAATTAGAGTGAGGGAAGACGATGTGGAGAAGACAAATTTTAGTTGTCACTTCGGGCACTTTGAGTTTCTTTTCATGCATTTTGGCTTGACAAATGCACTAGAAAACTCTGAGCCATGCATGAACAGAGTATTCAACAAGTAGCTTTGTAAGTATGTCCTTATCTTCTTTTATGAGATCCTCATCTACAATAGATCATGGAAGGAACATTTAAAACACTTGGATGAGGTTCTTGGTATTCTTGAGAGTGAATCCTTCTTTGCTAAAGAATCTAAGTGTGAATTTGGGATGACAGAGCTGCTATATTTGGGTCATATCATTAGTGCTAATGGTGTGTGTGTAGACCCTAAAATTATTAAGGCAATACAAGACTGGCCACCACCCATAAACTTGACATAGCTTAAGGGGTTCTTTGGACTATGTGGTTTTTACAGGAGGTTCGTTAAGGGGTTTTCACAGGTTGTAGCCCCACTTACAGATTTGACCAAGAAAGGGGTAATCTCTTGGTTTGAATCAACATAGAAGGCATTTGATAAATTTAAGATTTTGATGAGTTCAATACCAGTGCTAGCCATTCCCGATTTTACTAAACCTTTTGAGCTAGAGTGTGATGTATCCGCTGAAGGTATAGGGGATTTCCTCATGTAGAACAAGCATCCCATTGCTTATGAGAGTAGAAAATTAAGGGGACCAGAAAAAAATTATTCTATCTATGATAAGGAGATATTGGCCATCATGTATGTGCTTTGGCCAAGTATAATTAATATCTCATTGGGGGAAAGTTTGTAGTTAAAACTGATCATAATAGCCTTAAATACTACCTAAATTAGAAGGACTTGAGTGAGAGGCAGCAAAAATGGGTAAGCAAACTTCAAGCCTTTGACTTTGACATTGAATATGTCAAGGGAAAATGTAACGTAGTGGCTGATGCACTCTCTAGGAGACCACATTTATGTATTTTTTCAGAGATTGCAGTAGATTAGAAAGAGAAAATCCAAGCAAGTTATGCCAAGAACACCTTAGAAAACAACATACTAGATGGTACTTTGGTTGATGAGAAATATAGTGTGAATAATGGGTTGATAATCTACAAGGAGAGAATATTTTTGGTGCCTAAAACTAAGATGAAAGGGAAGATTTTAAAAAAAAATCATTAGACCCCTATGGCTAGTCATCTAAGGTTCTACAAGACTTATAGGTAGGTCTATGAGAGGTTCTCATGGAAGGGCATGAAAGATGACATCACAAAGTATGTGTGTGAGCATCAAGTGTGCCAACAAAACAAAAACAATCACACATAACCTACTGGTCTGTTGCAACCATTGCCAATTCCTACTCAAAAGTGGGAGAGTATCTCAATGGATTTCATCACAGGACTTCCCAAGGTGCAAGGGAAGGTTTGCATAAGTGTGGTAGTGGATGGTTTGACCAAATTTGCTCACTTTTTTGCTATATAAGTAGGCTTTACAGTGTTACAGGTGGCAAATTTATTCTTCAAAGAGGTGTTTAGGCTACATGGGGCACCTAGAACTATCATAAGTGACAAGGACAACAAATTCATGATTTTATTTTGGAAAGAATTTTTCAAGCTTTGTGGTACTAAGTTGACTCTCAGTACAGGCTACCATCCCCAGACTGATGGATAAACTGAAATAGTTAACAAATGGATGGAGGGATATCTATGAAACTATGTTTTAGGGTAGTAGAAGGCTTGGGTTAGATGGTTGCAGTTGGGGGAGTTTTGTTACAACTCCTCTTATTATATGTCCATTACGATGTCACCCTTCATGGAGTTATATGGTTATGAATCTCCTAGATTCATTGACTTGTTTTGGTGATTGTAGAGTTCCCAGGGCCAAATATTTCTTGTAGGAGAGTCAAGACATCATGAGATCCTTGAGAGAAAACATCCAGCATGTGTAGAATCAACAAAAGATGTACGCTGATCAACACCATATAGAGAGGGAGGTTGAGTTGGGTGACATGGTTTATGGTTGATTACAACCATATAGACAATCCACTCTTAAAAAGAGTGGAGTAGAGAAGTTGAAACCACCTTTTTATGGCCCATTCAAAGTTACCAGGAGGGTTGGAGAGATTGCTTATGAGCTTGAGTTACCCGAGGAGAGAAAAGTGCACAATATTTTTCACGTACACACCTTAAGAAGGCACTTGGTGACAATGTGATACCTTCAGTATTTTTATCCCCCTTAGATGAGGAGGGGAGATTGGAGCTTATACCAGAGGCAATTATTGATTTCAGGGAGATGACTGTCAAGAGGAGAGTGATCACAGAGTATTTGGTGAAGTGGCAGGACCTACCAATCGAGGATGGCATGTGGGAGAGTGAGCAGATACTACAACATCCAACATTGTGATTGCTTGAGGGCAAGTAATATTTGTAGAGGGTGGACTGTAATGTCCCCTCCTAGCCTCTGAGTAGTGCACACAACCTTTAGCCTATTCCAGAGTTCTTGTAGGCTAAATGGTTCTAGTAAGGGAACTCAGTTCTGGTTCTTGGTGTTGGGTTTTTAGTATCCTAGGGTACTTTCTATTTTTAGTAGGGGGTCCAATGTTGAGCTTCAGTCTTCAGAGTGTCCTCTGAGCATATCAGTTTCTCTCTATCTTAACTTTTGGTTATTACTTATTATTTTTAGTACTTTCTAAAAAATAGTAAGTCTATTTTTGGTAAGTTGGACCTGGTCAAGGCTCTCTCTTAGTAGCACATTTTTAGTTGGCATCAGTTGCTAAGGCTAAAATATAAAATAATTGTTTTTCCCCTTCGAAAATGAATTATTATAAAGTTACTTTATAATTTTATGTTGAGGATAAAGGGGGACAAAAAGGTACCAAGGATGCCTAAGGTAATGACTTGAATTTTTTTTAAAGCAACTAAACAATTTTAGAATGTTGTTTAGGACTTGGGCGCCCAAGCAATAGTTGGAGAAAAATATTAAAATTAAATCATAAAGTGCTTTACTTGGGGCGTGGATTTTAAAGGGGTTTAGTGTTTTTTCCTTGGTGATCACCCTAACTTGTGATTGAGCTTTTAAAAGTTAATTTTCAAGCTTTGTTATTCGTGGTTGATTTGGCTGCTTAAGGAGATGTTGGTTTTTTGCCAAGAGGTATGAAATTTGGGGTTGAGGATGAAAACCCTTAACATCTCAGACTAATTTCGGTAGTCCAAGACCTGCCCTAGCTGGTAGAAGGTTGGTTTCATTCATAAATCACATTTGGGCTTTAGTTTGTAGATTACAAGCTTTGAGAATGAAGATATTTTAGTTCTTTTGAGGTGTTTCAGTTTGGTTTTGGCTTGAGTTTGCTTTCTTTCAGTTTGGTGTGGGTTTCTTGGTGTTTTGGCATGTTTTTAATCAGTTTCTAAGCATTTCAATCTCTAGACCTAAATCTTATTATTTGATCATATCTTCAAAATGGATTGAGATTTCCATATGGGTATTGAATCATCTGATAGCTCTCCTCATAGCACTCATAGCAAGTATTTATTTGTAATTTTTGGAGTTGATTTGGATTTATAGGTCCAAGTCGGCCCTATGCTTCAAGCACCCATTTTTTGGGTGATATCATTACTTCTAGCTGCTCTCTACGTGTAGTGTTTAAGACATTTATCAGTAGTTGTTGGTGTTGTTCTTTGGCAATTTTTTGTTGGGGTTTGAGAGCTCATCTTTTTGGTAAAAGATGTGACTTGAAGAAAACTCTTATCTGCTAGTTGGCATCCCTTCCTAGGTCTGAATGCTATTTTTTTAGAATGTTTATTGTAACTCAAGGACTATTATATTTCTATTATTGAAATCGGTTTAATTAAAAGCTTTGAATAAGATCCTAGGTAGTGTTTTTCACTTCTATTTTATGTCCTTGCTATATGTTCTTCTTGCAATTTCAAAAACATGAATGGTATATGAAAAGACAATGCAAAACCTATCGAACCAAACACATTTAGCAAGGGTGCAAAGAGGAAAAAAAATTGGGGTCTTATATTACATGTTGCCTTAGAAAGAATGTTTGACAGTGTTGATTACTATAAAACAAGAGCATGTAAAAGAAGACATAGTGGGTATAAATTTAGGAACTAAGGCAGCTCCCAAGATGATTTATATTGATAAGAGCTTAAAACTATAGAGAAGCAAATGTTAATTGCACTATTAAGAAAGTATAAAAAGTGTTTTTCTTGGTCTTGTGATGAATCAAAGGCCTAGAGGCAAGATTTGTTTCAGCATGTTATTCCATTGGAACTTGATGCAAAATCATTTAGAAAAAAGTAACGACCTATCAACCCTAATCTTGTCCCTCAAATGCATAAAGAATTGATGAATTTGAAAGAAGTATTATTAAACCAATTAGACACTCTAAATGGGTGTCTAACATTGTTCCAATAAGAAAGAAGAATGGAGACATTAGATTGTGTATTTCAAAAATTTGAATATTAAGTCCCTCAAGGACAATTATCCATTATCCAATATGGATCATTTGTTGCAATGGGTAACATTTTTAGATTTTATGTATATGATGGATGGATTATCATGTTACAATCAGGTCATGGTCAAGGATTTTGAGTAGCACAAAATAACCTTCACCATGTCACAAGGAACATTTTTCTGTCATAATCTCATTTAAGTTGAATAATGTTGTAGCCACATTTCAAAGGGAAATGGATGTTGCATTGGAGGCCTAATAGATGAAATTATGATTGTCTAGCAAGATGAACTGACTTCCTACTCCAAGGATTGAAATGATCATTGCAAACACTTGAAGTTAGTTTTCCAAATATTTTTGGAATACAGGATATCATTGAATCCCAAGAAGTGTATCTTTGGTGTAGAAGAAGGAAAGCTCCTTTGACATATTTTTTGAACAGGAAGAATGGTTGCAGAGCCATCAACAAAAGAAATTGCAAGAAGCCTTAGGGTTTCAAGTTCCAATTTTGGGTGTAGCTATTTTATAATTGTAATGATATGGATTTTTTCCCAAAAATGTGGTAACATGTGTAAAATTTGAATTTTGATTAATGGTGGAATCAACCTTAGTTGAGTGTCTCCTATTATATGTTTAGTTACATGTTTGAAGTGTGTTGATTAATTTTTCAACTAGATGTTTGTAAAATCCTTACAAAGCTTTTGCATGGTATCTTTTCAGCATAGTAAGGAAATGTATGAGTTTTCCTAAGGATTACTAAGTAGACTCCCTTAATATTTTGCATCCATTTACTATTTTTCTAAATGTACATGTAGATCCCAACTTGCATGTAGATTCAGAACAATATAGTCTTTTTGTGATATCTTGATTAGGATATCACCAAAGTTTTTGTTATCGTATGTTTGACTAAATCCAATGATTCTACTACCCAATGGATGAAGGCACCAATCTATAATTGATTTTCTTCCCACAATCCTCAACACACCCTAAAACACCTTTCAATTTTATGTTTCTATGTGTTTTTTGTTGCCATGTCTAAATGTTTATAACATTTAATGGGTTAGCATACATCATGTTTTCAAACATTTGTATGGCATATTATTTGTTAAATAGATGTTTAACCTTACATATCCAAACTAGCACATAGGTATATTGTGACGCCAATATTGGGATACACTATGCATCGGGTATTGTTTGTTGTCAGATAATATCTTAGCCTTTCAACCAGCAATCCAACATCTTAGGGAAAAACCCCTTGGTCTTGCAGAGCCATAAGTGAAGGAGGTCTTACCCACATCAAGCATTGGTCCTTAGTTTCCCAACCTAAAGACAAGTTTGTGGTGATCTTCACAGGTTTGGCACCCTCGGCACCTATAATATTATCAAACCTTATGGATCTAGGGCTTATAGGTCATATCACCAACAATACCTAAATTTTCTTATATGACAATCGAATTGTGTGCCTTTATAAAGGCTCGTTTGTAAGCATTCTTTAATTAATTTACTGAAATAATATAAATTGTTGTAAGTAATATCAAAACCATGAAGATATGAGGGGGAAGGGTTGCAATCTAATTCTACAAGTGGTATCAAAACAATGAATATGGGAGGAGGATGAAAGGTTGTAGCACAAATGGAGATGAGAAATGCATGTCAGATCAGCACAAGTGGAGATGAGATATACATGTCATATTATATCTAGGTTCCTTAAATTTGCAATATCCATGTTTCTACTATATGAATCTAGCCACTTAGCTTCATGATTACTAAACAAATATACAAGTTTGTAAGTGCAGTCATATTACGCAAATTATATTTAAAATGTTTGGTATTTTGTTCAAAATGTTCTGTTAGGCCCTACGTTGGTTAATATGTTGGAATACATGATCATTGATGGGAAGTAAGAAGGTCCTCCTTAGGGTTATTAGTCATTTATATATTCAAGAACATTTCCAAGAAGCTCATGGATTGGAATTGGTGCCTCACAAATGATGGCATTTTGCTACATGGATTGCACAATTGTGTCCAATCCTTGTTGCTATTCTCTAACCTATTTAAATTTTGTATTTCCAACTTGCAATGCAAGTTTCTATAAATCTTTATGTTGTTGGGCTTGTGCTAACACATTTACTTTGTCTGAACTTCCCCAAGTGTTTCTACTAGTTGTAGCCTAGTTTTAACCCATTAAGGGTAGCATAGACAATATTAGTTATAGTTGAGTCCTCGTACACTAAAAAATTTCATAATCTTTGGAGTTTCCAATGTTGTTCCTATTGGTGTAATTAATTAATTAATTATTACACTAGCATAAGTTAACTTAGGTCTTGCATTTAATCATTTAGTTCTAGGTTGCAATCATTTAATAAATGGGATAATATTCCCTTTCCTAGTTTGTGGGAGAAGATTCCTTCTAGAACTTATCTCATCATTTAATGATCATCTAGATAGGGTTCACATGTTGTCACATGTTGTTAGATCTAGACACTTGGCAACATCTCATGCATATTAGGGTTTACCTCTTGCCTATTTAATCAAGCATCTTGTTCATTTGTAATAAATCATATCAATATTAATATCAATCATATTATCAATAGAATCTTTAATCAGCATTCCATTGTTGCAACACTTCTCTTTGTGATTGATTATCTTTCATGGCTAAAGTCCTGCATTGAAGATTCCAGAGCTTCAGGGGTTGTGCAATCCATCATCTCTACATGGTATCATAGCTAGTCCATTGAAACATCAACCCTAGATCCAGGAAGTTTGGAGTGCAAGATTCAAGCAGGCTTGGAGTTTTATGTTGCAGGCTAGTTGGTTCTACCCAGGAGCCAAGCTGATTTTTGGTGCAGATTAGGACCTCTCTGACCTCTCCATTGCGACCAGAAGGCCTCAAAACCCATAGATCGCCTGTTCATTTGCCAAAATCGGAGTAGATTCAACCGGGAGCCTGTGAGGTATTATCTAAGGTTTGCATTTTTTGTACAAATTCGTACAATTTTGCAGAAAAAAATCCCCCTTTCAGTCCTCCATCAAGGCAAATTTTTTAGAAAAATCAAAAAAAAAATTGGCTATTTTTGGGCAAAAATTTTCTATAGTATTCGCAAAAATTTCATTCTCTGCGAGCGACCTGCAATTTTAATCTAGGGTCGGCATATTTATTTTTACCTCCGCATATAGTTTGCACTTTATTTTTTTGGCAGTCAGCATTTGATTTTTTCTATAGACTTTATAAAAAAATTTCATTGGCATTTTTTTTTTTGAATTGCAAATTTAATTGCATTATTCAAAAAATATCAGTCGGCTTTTGCCGACAGTCTGCAAACTCCCGTTGGCTCCATCCCATCACGTGGCATCATCTGGCATCACCCGGTCCCACCTCTGTTGTGTCTCGTCATCCGTTCCACTGTCCACCGGAGTCTACTTTCTGACGACTTCCCCGTGACCTTCCGGCAACCATTCCTGTCGCCCGCCGAAGGTTGTAGCCCCCACCCCGGTCCTATCCATGACCGAGGGCCCCTCTATCCCGAGCGGTGGCTCCTCCGCCGGCTACGCCACCAATCCTACCACCTGTCTGTCGCCCCGCCACCGCTGATCCAATGATGGGTTTTTTTAAACTGCCAGCTTGCCCCACAATCATATGAGCGACCGAGGGCCGAAATTTTTTTTCCCTAGGGTGCTACATTCTTGCACTTGGTTAGCCAGTCCACATCCAATCAGGCAGAAATCTTCTGGAGGCCGTATCTTCCACATATGATATCAAAAATTCGCAAACGATATACCGTTGGAAAGCTATTGAAGTCTAATTTTCAGTGGTGCACTTTGTTTTTCAAGATTCTACTGTCATCAAATATTCAAGTCAAATAAAGTCAACCCTCCATTCTGGACTCAAAAGTGCATATCTTCGCATCAGATTGTCGGATTTCGGAGATTCTAGCGGCATTCGAGAGATATTTCAGTGCATTTTTTCATCAATCTAGTCACCTTCTTTGGTTTCAGCTCCAGGTATCCTTTTTTTTTGGTTTTTTGATTCTTGAGACATCCTGAAGATTGAAGAAGAATTTGTTGATCTCAGAGGCATATTCTCAGTTGCATATCTATTTGGAAGTCTTTATTTTCTATTGAAGGTCAGTGTCTTTGATTTTTGTGGAGAAATTTCATTATGGGGCTTGCATATTATTCTCCTTTGACTATGTTGCACAAGGGTAACTATCAGCAATGGCAAGATGGGATCTGCCACCATCTTCAGTCACTTCATCTATTGCCTCATCTATATGGTATAGTTCCCTATCCAAGTGAAGGTGTTCAGAAATTTGCTTGGAGTTGCAACAGGTACACTGTTTTGGAAATCATTGTGATGCAAGTTGATTGTGATGTTTTGAGATCTATTGATCATTGTGATTGAACTCACATTCTTTGGACAAAGCTTCGAGAGCTCTACGAAGATCCAAATACTCCACCATTCCCCGATGATCATGCTTCAAAATGTCATTCTTCAGATCCAGTACCCCATGATGCTATTGTTGTGCAGGAAATTGATTACCTTGATCTTTCTGAAGAGGTTGACAAGGTTCCTTTCTGTGCTTCTTCTTCATTAGAGACATTTGGTATCCCTTCACATTCAGTGATTCCTTGTCGAGAATCATTTCTTGAGGCTTCCACTATCATCATTCATCAGGACACATTTCATTTTCCAGACTTGATATCACATGATGGCTTCATTTCAGGTCTCACTGACTTGACTACTTCTATAGGTTTGGAGGACATTCTTGAGGGGATATCACTCCTCTATTCATATTTCACTTTGGAGAGTTGTTTTGAGTCTCCTCATTCCTTTGTCTCAACCTTGATTGGGAATTCAGAGACCATCTTGGAGGCACTTGGTTTCTCTTCAGCGATTTCATATCTGAGACTTCTTCCCTGTCATTCCATTCAGGTTTTGAGGTTTCTTCAGCATCCACCATTGGATTTGCTTTAGGCTTCCTTCAGTGGTTTTGAGGACACTTCATTCAGGGGGCACTCCAGTCTCCATCACATCCATCATATCCATTCTATCTTTGTCTTTGGATATTGTTCAACATCAATTTCTGCATCATCCTGGTTTGTTACCCTCTTCATTGATCGTGGCATCTTCATCAGGCAAGGAGACATTTGAGCAGAGTTCAGAGACATCATCATCCATGTTCATTCTTCCTTCCTTTAATTCCTATCCAGAATGGGAAGCATCTCTACACTTGCAGTTGGTTTTGTTTCTTCCAAAAGGGAAACAAGTTGTTTGTCGACATTGGATCTTGTTCTATCTTCAGACACTTACCATCTTTGTAGGTGATCACATCTTCTAGGGGGGCTATTTAGTCTCTCTTTATTGTATCCATGTGACGGATGGTGTACTTGGAGGGTATTTGGGAGTCCTCCATCCTTCCCATTCTCACATTTTTTCTTTTTCATCTCCTTTTTTGGAGAGGGGTTTTGTTCCCATTGGGTTTTCCCCTTTTCTCCGGTTGTGGGAGATTTTTTGCATCTTCATGTACATGGGTACCTAACATGGCCTTAGCTGGGACCCATCATCATCTTGCATAATCATTTCATTTTCCTCCCTAATTTGCACTTATGGGGGGGTGTTGGTGTAATTAATTAATTAATTATTACACTAGCATAATTTAACTTAGGTCTTGCATTTAATCATTTAGTCCTAGGTTGCAATCATTTAATAAATGGGATAATATTCCCTTTCCTAGTTTGTGGGATAAGATTCCTTCTAGAACTTATCTCATCATTTAATGATCATCTAGATAGGGTTCACATGTTGTCATATGTTGTTAGATCTAGACACTTGGCAACATCTCATGCATATTAGGGTTTACCTCTTGCCTATTTAATTAGGCATCTTGTTCATTTGTAATATATCATATCAATATCAATATCAATATCAATCATATTATCAATAGAATCTTTAATCAGCATTCCATTGTTGTAACACTTCTCTTTGTGGTTGATTATCTTTCATGGCTAAAGTCCTTCATTGAATATTCTGGAGCTTCAGGGGCTGTGCAATCCATCATCTCAACAGTTCCTAATGAAATATTGTAATCACTTAGACCAAACATTGTTGCCATTGAACTTGAAAGTAAGGTTATGTCCATCCATTCACAGATGTTTCACATTGGCTCCACCTACTCATCCATAGCTTGTGTGTACTTAATCTTAGGCCATCCATTGCACCTTATTTTTCTATTTATTTTTTTAAAAGTAGTGTAATGTTAATGGGTCGTTAGTCTATTGGTGAAGTTGAATGGTTCTCAATGAGCTCACTAATGATCAAGTATTGCTAGATGCAAGGCTCCAACATCATAAGGGATGAGACTAGGATCATGCCCCATATGAATTTGAAAAAATAGATATCCCTCAACCTTTGGCTCTCAACTAGAAAGGTTCCAACCAAAGACTCGTGCTCTCATATCAAATAATAAAAATAAACTTTTGATTGATTATAAAATTCTCTGTGAAAAAACAATATAATATCTTTACAAAGATAAAGACATTAGTTGGAGATATTGAAGGTGACAATAATGTGATTGTAATGGAAATGTTGGGCTTGAGTCTTGAGGATTTCTTTAACTTCTGCAATAAGAAGTTTGCTCTTAAAAAATACTCAAGATTGAAAACCTAATGTTTAATAGGGTAGAGTGCATAAAAGAGAGGAGATTTATTCACGTAGGCATGAGTGGGTAGATTTGGTATATATGATTTTTGGGTTAGAATATGATATGTTATTGTAGACACCAAAAAAAGTCTTGATTGATACTATGCATCTGATTCCAATTAACTAACACCATTTCTTCCTAAATCACCTCAAATTGATCACTTAATTGAATAATCAACATTATTTAATTAAATTCAACTATTAATCAAATAATTAAATTTATTAGATTAATTCACCCTTCTTCCAAATAATTACTCATCATATTTAATTAAATCCTCTCTTAATCCTCTCATTTGATTAAAAATCAATCAAATCAAATGTCACATCTCCTAATTCACTCCAATTAATTAATTTTTGGATTAGTTAATCCTAAATCAACTTTCTAATCATTATCAAATCCTCCAGCTTTTAACTCCTCAAGAGTTAAATCAACCATGGTCAACTAACTAGGTTGCACATAAAATCAATTTCTTCTAATTATCTAATTACCTCAATTATCCTCACAAAGGAATATTCTGAAGAATATTCCTCTCAACAACCTCTCATTCAATTTCCCTCCAAAGGTTTTCAAAAAACCTTTCACATTTGCAATAACTTCTCTTACAACCTTTCAAATCCTCTTACATCCTCTCAAATCTCATTCAATTCCTTTTACACCAATTTCAAATTCTCAACCATCAACATTTACTTCTTTTCCATCCTCCTACACTCACACATTTCTCAAAATGTGCTCCAACTTTCTCCAATAGAATTGTGACACTTGGCACATTCTCATTGGCTCTCTTTTTATCCCACATTCACCAATTTCCTCCATTCTTCAACCCTTGGCTTCTATAAATAGAGGCATCATTTTCATAATATGGATCCACAACTTAGAGCATTAACATTATAAGCATTTCACTCCATAGTTTTTCATCATTTTCAAGCAATTTAGCTAGATTATAGCCATTTTTCATAATTGGATCATTTACACTTCATCAAGCTTATCAAAGGGATTAGGAAAGGGATTCTTTCCACATCAAAGGAGCATCACTCCCCCTATGGAATGGAGGTTTAGCTAGTTCAATTTTATTTACATGTTATCTTTCATTAGTTTCTTGTTATTTTCATGTTTTCTCTTGAATTTGGCTAAAGAATCTCATAGGGAACATTATATTTTCTTTTTTAACATGTTTGACTCTTGTTTGATGATCTCTTGTTAGCTTTTGTAGGTTTGGTGTTCACATTTTGGTGCTAGAAGGAGGGATCGTCAACTTAACATGTTCAAATTCACTTGATTTTCCCATTTTTTGCAGGTACGGGAACACGACGCCACCTTTCTACAAATGTGCCACCACATAGTGTTGCTTTTGTTATACAATGTTGCATTTGCTACGTCACACCACATATACACGCCCCTATCATGCCACTTTTGATCTAACACCGCATATGCACTCATTGTCTTTTGTCTTGCATTCTTGCCACAAAGCGTCGCATTTGTAGTAGCGTTGCATTTGTAATAGTGTCACTTTCGCGCTCACCAGAGCACCGCATTTTTTTTTAGCACCGCATTTGCAATTTAGCACCGTATATGTAGAAAGTAGGGGAGGATCAAAATTTGAAGACTTAAAAGTGTTTTTCAATGCTCTATGTAATAATCTAGGGTTTTAATTTATGCAATTCATTTCCTAGGACCAACTAGATTCAATTTGGACTTCAAATTAACCTACAACTCAATCTTTGTTAAGTTGGATAAAATTGAACCTTAGACACTTACTAGAATTTCAATTTTGGTTTAAAAATTAAGCAATCAACTTTCACACTCAAATTTGGTGTTGTAAAAAGAACTCATTTATTGCCTTTGAGGATTAAAAAGAATTTGTGTTTGCTTTGTTTTGTAATCTTCTTTACAAACTCGTCATTCAAATATGTATGCACTTCTCTCTTGCTTCACAACGCTCTTGAGAATCAAAATCATTTTAGTGGTATTAGGTTGTCTAAAAGATTGCCTCCATATTTCAAATTTGGGTTTTTTTAAATTGAACAAATCTTGTTAGTGTGAGAAAAGGCATAGCGTATGTTCTGTCTGTGTTCACACAAACAAAGATTGATCGAACTACAAATGTACTTACTCGTTATTGTTCACCTTTAAAGGGGCCTACCTAAGACCAATTCAAAGGTGACTCCAACTATTTTTTCACTCTAACCAGTATATAAATGGATAAGACTAAACTATTAAGTCCTCATGGTATGTAGGCCTTAGTCGTACAGTGTCTTTCAAAACGGGGTACTACTGTAAAAAGTATAAACACACCTAGTAGGATTGATTAAAGCCTTTAGTGGCTTGATGGACGCTCGCAAGGTACCATGTTCTCGATCACCCTAACTAAAAACCAATTTGTTTAGAATCCAAAATCCTTACTATTTGTTGGTGCAAGAATAGTTGTTTTGAAGCCATCCTACATACTTGCGGTGTAGAGATGAAAAGTTTGTCATGGGAGATTCATGAGAACGTGAAGCTTGGCTGACCCATAGAAGTGAGTGTCGTGGAGGGGAGCCAGTGTGGTCAAGCTTCTAATCATCCACTCTGAATAAGCGCAGCTAGAGAAATCTAAGTGGGAATTCAACAAATATTGTCTTTTCTATCCTAAGGTTGTACAATTTCCAAGTTAGTCAAACGCATTGCTTGAAATCCAAAATCTTGAAAACATTCAACAAGTCATCAAAATTTCAAACCCTTTGGAAGAACAAATATCCTTGAAGAGTCCCAATATTGTTGCTTGTCCCTAGGGATTTTATCCTTAGAGGCTTCTAAATATTTGGGCCCATATCTCAATTTGTTCTCTCCAAAGTCAACCTAGGAAAACTATGGCCTTGATTCTTTGATTTTCACATAATGGACCTTGTGGAATGAAAAGGAGCTAAGACATAGACATTTAGCTTGAAACTTAAGCAAGACAAGTGGATGTGGTAAAAAGCAAGTTATTAATCAAGATTAACTCAAATTGAACCCCACACATGTGCTTGGTATCTTTTGATCATATGGTTTTCCATGCAAACATTAGTCTTTTGGTTTGAACTACTCTTAGGGAAAAGCATGTTCTTCACTATCTTGGTCTTGTAAACAAGGTCCCTCTTAGGTTCATCTAGGATCAAAAACCAACACTTTATCCATCCCAAACATTTAGCATCTCCATCCCACAAATAACTTTTAAAGCTTTGAAAAAAATCAAAATTCTAGACTTGGGTTAACCCTTAAAACACATCAAAATCGCCTTGTTTAGCTAGGAGTGTGAGAATGCATCCTTTCTTATACCTCTAGTTAAATTAGCACCCCTTTGAACAAGTTCATCCTAAGTCACATCCAACATCTTGGGATTCACAAGTTCATTATCCAATCAAAACAATCAAAATCAAAGAGTCTAGCATTGATCCAAAGTTCCTAAAAGTTCAACACCCATATCATTCACCCCTTTCATCGTTCATCTAATCATTGGTCCTAAATTCCTTAGAGGTCAACAAGGTCAAAACACAAGAAAAACATGGAATATAAACTTGATTCATACATCATGAGTGGTCTAAATCAACCAAACTATCAAAGCCTTACAATGCCAATTGAGTATCAAAACTCACATTTATACAATCTATACCTAGGATCATTATCTCCTACAAACCTCAATGGTACAACAAATGTGAGTATGCCCAATCTAAGTTTTGGAACACCTTTCCCTATGATAGATTTAAATCAAAGTCAAAACCTACAAATCTATCAACCAAACAATCAATACATGAGTCTTCAACAAAACAACCTTATCCCACCAAATCCATACATGTCAAATGTGAATATACCAAGTACAAGTTTACCAAATATGAAAATTTCAAATCCACACTTCGTAAACTTTGGGATAGATATGTTTGTGAATCATACGAATGTTGTTCAAAGTCCAAACAATATGTTAACAACTCCATGTATTGATCCAAGTCAAGGTAACACCATGCAAAATCAAAGTTACTTAAATCAAGGCAATGTGATTCCCAACCACAACAATGTTCAATTTCAACCTATAATGTCAAATCTAAACATCATCCCAAATCAGAACATTGTCCAAAATCAATTTTTCCATGACCCCATACAAACACCACAAGTATACATTTCAAATCTGCTTGAACAAAAACGAAATCAACTATATCAAGGGTGTCAAGATCAAAATCAAGATCAAATTTTGTGAGATCCAATTGCTACACTTACCAAAATAGTTGGTTCATTGCGCCAAGAGGCATCTCCACCCCAAAATAAATGCACTCTCCCATTGGTTAAGCCATGTCATCAAAGCATTGAGTTGTGTCCACAACCACATCAAGAACAATATCTCCAATGTCAAGAGGTTGGATATCAAGATCAACAACACCAAAAACAAACCCAATCACCACATCTCCAAGATCAATCACAACAAGAATCACCTAAACAAGCACAAATCTCACAAGATCACAAATGTGAATACACTCCTTTTGGAGTGCCAATCGAATCAGTGCTAAGAAAGCTAGTTAATGCAAAACTCATCACTCTTCCAAAAGTAAGTGCTTTCAACTCTGTCCTAAACTTCCCTTGGAATAGGGGTGGATCTTATTGTGAGTATCATAGAAAAAATCTTCATAAAACATCAAATTGTATTGAACTCAAAAATCTCATCCAAGACTTTATTGATCAAGAAATAATAACTATTGAGGAAAATGATCAAGATTCAAGCACTAGTGATAGCAGTGACAATCTCTCCACCACAACTGTTGAAATTAATGATCAAGATCTATCCATCAATGGGCACTTTGAAGATGTTTTTACCTCATCTAATGATCAACTCAACATACATCAAGAGTCACTTTTTAGTCATGATCAAAACTCTCAACAATATCTTACAATGATCTATTTGAAGGAGTGTTAGAATTATTTGATCCTATTGACATAATCCATGATCCATCAACCAATGATCATATTGAAAATGTCTCTACATCACCTAATGAGTTAGAGGACATATCTCAAGAATTCATTCCAAAGCATGATCAACATCTTTCACCAAAGTCTAGCAATGGTCCTTTCCAAGACATATTGGCATCCTTCGACCTCATGGTTGTAGATATTGAAGAAATCTTCAACTCCATACATGATCCAAATACACTCAAAGCTCAAGAGGATATTGAGCCACTTCTCATTCCTAATGAAGATATCCAAGAACCCTTTATAAGCAATCCATCCTTTAAAACTGACACATGTCAAGAACTTGATCCAAAGCATGTCAAAAGCAATTCCAAAATTAATCAAGATCAAGAATTTGTATCTCCAAGATACTACAATGATCTAATGGACACTCTCCAATTTATACAAGATGCACAAATGATTATCATATCCATATAGCACATATTCCTCCATCTACCCATGAGATGCTTACTCCTAATGGACATGTAGATGATCTTCATTCAAGATAAGAGTCTCATAATCTTGATATCATTACCAAGGAACAAGAGTCTCCTACTCTTAACATTTGTACACATGATCAAGATATAGAAAAATCTAGAGACATATCAGAAATGGGTCATGAAGAAGGCTTCTACAGAAGTTGTAAATTAGAAACATCCTATGAAGGCATATCAAAAATGAATCATGAGGGAGAATTTTATGTGGAAAATGAAACATCAACACCTCTTGAAGAAGCATTAAAATCTGATATTTCACAGGATCAAGCCAAAGATATCAATCAGGAATTGATCCCACTTATGGAGGGTCCTATCACTTATAAACTTGGATCACTTGCCTTTTTTAGGGCAAGCTATCTTATCAATGAAGAAGCTATCACCTTTGAAGATCCGCAATAAAGCAGAGAAGGATTAGCACCTTGTTTCAAGGTAAATCATATCCTATTGCAAATAAAAAAATTCAACAGATGAATTATCAAAGCAAAGGACTAGGCCTAGATGAACAAGGTATCCTAGAATCAGTGCAGATTATTGGCAATCCTAAGCATCAAGGTCTTGGTTATTCAACAATTAAGGGATCTAAACATATCAGTGATACCTCTATAATATTGGGGGCAACTTTATCTAGTTCAAGCATCAACATAGGGAGCACGAAGAGTCCTTATGATGAAACCAATGCCAATACTACAACCAGCCACATCATGAATCTTCATCCACCCCTCGCCCCACCCACGAATTGGGACCAACATCAAAATAAATATTTGAATCAAAGCACGAAGAATGTTATCAAAGCAAAAGAAGTTGAGAAACATAATGGACAAATCAAATATACGTGGATACCAAAGAATACAAAGAAAGATTATCCCTATCAAACTCCATTAGTCAAAAAAACTATGGGGAAAAATTTTTAAAAAAAGGAAAAGTATCCATCAAAGATGTCCACAAAGGTCAAAGCAGGCTTCTCAAGCAATGTACAAAGTATATCAAGTAGTTGGTCCTAATTTTATGCACACTTTCATATCTACCCATCATTGCTCATCTTCCCAAGTTTGGAGAGTCAAAGGTTCCAAACTATCAACCAATCTAGTGTTATTCCTAAACACACTCCATCCACACCTCCATGCATGATATCCAATTCTCGCATTGATTATGTATTGGCAATGACCCTTCATCATAAGGATTCAAAAGGCACTCTATTGCGATGTGCGCACAAAGACAAAGTTAACTCCAATATCAACAAAGTAGATCAACAATTTCAAAAGTTGCATTCAAGTGCGTGTATCTTTGCAAAGCAACTTCAAGTAGGATATCGATGGCACATTATGAAAAAAAAATCCACATCAATACCAGCAAGTGGTTTAGCATGAGCTTAAAATCTCTCACAAAAAATTAAAAAAATTAAAAAAATCTTGAAAATAGTAAAAATAAAAATCATCCTCTAGTGAAAACCACTATAGTGGCACTTTGGATAGGTACCATGATGAAACCCTGGCAAACAAGCATCATGTGTAGAAACGACCATCTACGTGCGCTAGTTCAAGTTGAAGCATCTCATCCCATCCCAGATAAATCCAACATTTCATCCATCTCATCCATAATAAATTCATTCATCCATAAACCATTTATCCAATCCATTTTCATCTATCTACATCTAGCTTCCAAATTATCTCGATCTTAAAAAAAAATTGGTGTGCACTTTGCACTTATTTATGGTAAATATCTTGACATGGATCATTTTCATTGATCCTCTCCTACCTAGCATTATCAATGAAGTATTCCTCTATTTGAACACCTTATCTTATCACAAGATAATCCTTGGCATCCTTTGCATGCTTACAATATCCATACATCCACACACCTATCCAAGCATCCACCCATGGCATTCCCTACATTGCTAGACACTAGGGCAGATATTTTCATCTTGCTTCGGGAATCAATCTTGATCTATATCTTCCAACTTGTGTGGTGATATGAATATTGGTAGACATGAAATCAAATTGGTCAAACCATTTGTGAGCCAAAAATCCAAATCACTAGCCCATGGCATATTTTGACAAGAAGACATTCCTTATCAAGCTTCATCTATCATCAAACATCAATCCAAATAATCAATATTAGTCACATCAAATCATTCAAAACAAATTTTGTTCCAAACTGAGCTTCAAAATCTTGATCAATCAAATCCAACCAATCCTTCGCCATCTTGGGATATCCATCATAATTGTCGTATTGCTTAACACTATCCTTGCATTGTTGTGTATCCTCAACAATGTTATCTGTAACTGAGGGTAATTTCTAGATATTAGATTAGATCAATTAAATTGAAATCAAAATGATAAAAACCCAAAGTAACTACAAAACACAGTGGAAATACCAAAAAGAACGATTATACCTGATATTTGAAGTCTCCATGATTCATTTTTGTAGCACCTTCTTACTTGTTGGATAATGTTGCCCTCAGATTGGTTGTGCGAGCAATCTGCAAATTGTCTAAGTCCTACAACAAGCCTTGAAGGATTTGCATAAAGTCTAAATGCCTATACCTATTGCCAATGCCTATGCCAATATTAATCAAATGCCTATGACAACGAATGTGAGAATAAGTAAATAAATGCCTATAGTAATTACATAAAATATCTCTTCTCAAAAATGAGAAGAAGATGGCATTTTATAGAAAAGGCCATTTCGAACGGACGGACAAGATAAATCATTGACAAGAACCTAAAATGAACGATCCAGATTAAACCTGAGAATCCCTAATTAGGGTTAGGGAAAAATCCTTAATCAAACGGTCAAAATAAAATCGGATCGACGGTGGAGAATAAATGAGGAAACTAATTATAAAGATTTTTGAAAAATCAAGAAGATAATACTGCCTGATTTACAAGATTCAAAAAATCAAAGAGATAAGATGTGAACTGAAGATAAGATTTGGAAAAATCAAGAATCTGCCCGATTGCTTGATTTTTAGAATATTAATTACTAATTCGAATTAAAACAATTCAAATTATGGATTTTGAGAGATAATAAATAATCTTTTTCAGATTATTTATCAAAAAGGACTGACAGTTAAGATTGACATGACATTTTAAATAATTTGATTTATTTAAAATGAGAAGAATATTAATTGGCAATTAAATAATTAAATTTAATTATTTAATTTAGCAGATAAGACCAATTAATTAAATAAATTAATCAATTTATTTAATTAAGACAATTAGTGACATATTAAATAAATAAATGCAATTCATTTATTTAATAATAAGGAAGAATTAAATGACAAAAGGGAATTAAATAAATTAAGAAATTTATTTAATTAAAGAAAGACTTAGACAGTTAATGACGTATTTAATAAATAAATAAAATTTATTTATTTAATAATCATGAAGAATAAATGACATGAATTAATTAATTAATTTTGAATTATTTAATCAATAGTCGAATGTGGACCAAGAAAATAATTAAATGTCATAATTATGCTAGGACGAAAGTGGTAAAAATGAAGCTTGCAGGCCTAGGTCATTTTTAGGTGTCTACATTTTGCCCCTCTTTGTCATAATGTTGCTTGTCGCATTGTGACAAAGAAAATAAGTCAAAAAATGCCCCAGTGCAAAATAAGATGAGGAAGAATGATGAGGAGGGTTGCGGTATGCCCCCTCGAGAGGACAGACAGGTTCGAAGAACATGGGTGTGCTCTCGAAATTGATGAAAAGACTAGAATATGCAGAGACAAAGAAATGTTAGTGCAAAAAATGTGAATGCAATGCTTATATGAGATGGGTGAGAGAAGATGACAAGACTAAAGAAGATGCATGTTAATTCCTAGACCAAATCCTTCAAAACATTGCCATAGGACCTTAATATTTATTGCTCTTAATCATCATTGGGCGGACTATTGTAATGGCCAAGAAACACCATGATATGACATAGATCAAGGTGTGCAAGGTCGTACCATCACGTAAGACAAACAGTCACAGACAAGGATGATCATGACTCATACTAGGAGCGAGCTTGCCCCAGTCTTTTTGCCATAATCAACCACATGCAGAAAAAAAACAAGGACAAATCATGGAACGTCGCTGCTTCTCTAAATCCTATTTCCATGACATCCTTGAGAAACTAGTAGCATGATTGTCAAAATACAAAAAGAAAGAGTCCTTACCATGATATGTCGTTGTTTTTCTAAATCCCAAAATCAGGACCTCGCTGAGAAACTAGTAGTCATGTGTGTCAATTGACATGATACGTCGCTGCTTCTCTAAATCCTGCTTAGTGGGATCTCGCTGAAAAACTAATAACATGATAAAAGATCAAAAAGACAATTTGTCAAGTGTTTTCCAAGTGCGTCTGGATGCCGAGTGCATTGATGTGTCAATGTAAATTTAAATGATGCCAAGATGACAAATGCCGAAGGTTGCTATATTCAGGAATGACACATCCTGAATAATGTCGATGTCTAGGAAGGATACATCCTAAAACACCAATGTCATAGTTTTGTTCTTCAGAAGGACACATCTGAAAGAACGTTGTTGTCGAGAGGAATGATCCTTAAGTGTCAGAAAGGATCCCTCGAAAATGTCAAATGATAGGGACGATGCCTAGGAAGGACACATCCTAAGGCACCAATGACAGAGGTTATTCTTCAGAAGGACACATCTGAAAGAACGTTGTTGTCGAGAGGAATGATCCTTAAGTGTCAGAAAGGATTCCTCGAAAATGTCAAATGATAGGAACAATGCCTAGGAAGGACACATCCTAAGGCACCAATGACAGAGGTTATTCTTCAGAAGGACCCATCTGAAAGGTAACCAAGAGTTGATAGTTTGACTGGTTGCGATAATTTGACTTGTTTTGACTAAGTTTGGCTTGTTTTGACTGAGTTTGACTTGTGTTGGCCATATGTCGATATTATCATGATGATATATGCCGATGAGATTGTCTTGCTGTGATAATGATTTTCATGATGAGTTTTGTTCATTTGGGAAAGATTCATGTTGTCTTGAAGACTTTTTGACATGTGTGCCAGTGTAGTGCCATGAACCCTAATAGACTGACCTAGTGCGGCCTCGGGGGCTCATCAATAGATGGCCTTGCCTACGTCATACACTCAGAGACCTCGTAGTTCGACACGACCAATGACTTTGTCTTGGTGAGCAAAGATTGCGTCATGATTTTATTTTGACAAACCTAAAAGGACTGACCTAATGTTTTGGGGACTCAAGCATGAGTCTTGCCTACGTAGAAAATGCGTAGAGACAACGTAGTTCGGACAAACGATAAAGACTGATTGATATGACTAACTTTGACAAGAGATGACAATGTGTTTGCGTGCTTCGAGCAGTACGATGTTTTTGTTTGGTTTTGTTCAGGACGTTTTATGATTTTTAGGTCTTTTTTCAAGACATTTTGCGATGTTTTTGGGTCTTTCTTTAGGACTATTTGCCAATGTTTTTGGGTCTTTCTTTAGGACTTTTTGTCAATGTTTTTGTCTTTTTTTAGGACCTTTTGTGATATTTTTGGGTCTTTCTTAAGGACTATTTGCCAATGTTTTTGTCTTTTTTCAAGACTTTTTGTGATGTTTTTGTCTTTTTTCAGGACCTTTTGTGATGTTTTTGTCTTTTTTCAGGACCTTTTGTGATGTTTTTGTCTTTTTTCAGGACCTTTTGTGATGTTTTTGTCTTTTTTTTTTCAGGACTTTTTGTGATGTTTTTGTCAAGATCATGTGTGACATCCACTGCAGTTTCATGATAAACCTTATGCCCCCAGTCAGGTCTGAGACTTAGCCATTTACAAGGGACATGGACGGGATGTTGCTGACTTGGTAGACGGACAGTCATCAGGACTTGATGTCAATCAGTTATCTACTAGGACAGGTAGGGTAGGATGTGATGGTGATTTTGCAAAAATAATGGCAGAAATACCCTTCATCCTAGGCCAAGTTAGATCAAGTGATAGTAGATGGCAGAGCAATGATTGATTACACATGGCGCCTGTTTGCCAGGTTTTCACCATGGTACTTGTCCAAAGTGCCTGTTTGCCAGGTTTTCACTATTGAACGAATCATTTTTCTCTTTACTATTTTCACAATTTTTTGATTTTTTTTTTTGGTGTCACCAAGACGCCTGTTTGCCAGGTTTTCATTAGGGTGACGATTTTTATCATTTTTCAATTTTTTTGTATTTTATGATTCTCAACTCCATCCTCTGATGCTATGCATAGAACTTTCAGAAATGTAAGTTGTTGATGGGTTCTGTCAATTGTTCCCCATCTGGAGTTGCCAATTGATAAGCTCTGAAACCAAAAGAAGATATGATAATATAGGGACATAGCCAGTTTGGTTCAAATTTTCCTGGCTTTTCTCTGTCTGCTTGGTTCTTGGGGTTCTGCATTAGAACTAGGTCACCGATGTCAAACTTTCTGACCATAACCTTTTTATTGTAGCTGTGACAAATGCGGTTCTGATATGCTTGGAGATGATTCAGTGAGTTTTGCCGTCTTTCTTCCAGCATTTCCAGCTCATGCAGGCGTGATTGTCGGTAGTCCTCTTCGTTAGTAAGACCCTTCAAGGAGACTCGTAGCGAAGGAATTTTGACCTCAATGGGTAAGATGGCTTCATCGCCAAAGACTAGGGCGAACGGGGTGGCTCCTGTAGGAGTACGAATGCTAGTTCAATAAGCCCACAGAGCAGGGTTAAGTTGTATGTGCCAGTCGCGACCAGCGTCATTGACAGTCTTTTTTAAGATCTTGACAATGGTTTTATTCGATGCCTCAGCTTGGCCGTTTCCTTGTGGGTAGTATGAAGATGAAAAGTGGTGTTGGATATGGAATCGTTCACATAACTCACGTACGTCTTGGTTTTTGAACGGACGTCCGTTGTCAGTGATGATGGACTGCGGAAGGCCATACCAGCAAATGATGTAGTTGAGGATGAACTTTGATATTTGTTTGCCAGTAATATATGTCAATGGGATGGCTTCAATCCACTTTGTGAAATACTCAGTGGTGGTAATAATGAATTTATGGTCGTTGGATGAGGTTGGATGAATCTTACCCACGAGGTCGAGTCCCCATTGAGCGAAGGGCCAAGGAGAAGTGATGGGCCGGAGTTCTTGTGCTGGAGCATGGACCAAATCACTGTGTATTTGACATTTGTGACAAGTCCTGACATATTCGATTGCATCTTTTTCCATTGTCGGCCAATAATACCCAAGTCTCGTAAGTTTCTTAGCTAGCATAGGACCACTCGAATGAGATCCGCATATACCATCGTGTACTTCTCGTAAGGTCGTACATGCTTCGTCGGTGTCAAGACATCTAAGGAGGGTATCGTCGAAACTTCGGCGGTAGAGGGTGTCACTGACAATGGCATACCTTGCGGATTTTCTAATGAAGGACTTCCATTGGTTATTTGACAGGTTCGGTGGGAGGGTGTGAGACTTTAGGTAATCGTAAATGTCTTGATACCAAGGAGAGTTGGGACCAACCAGTTCACAAACCATTTCCGATTCTGGGATATCGTATGTCGGTATCAAAAGCTATTCTACTAAGAACTCAAATTGTGGCACATTTTTAGGGATGACCAAGAGAGAACTGATAGTAGCCATTGCATCAGCTGCCTTATTCTGTGCCTTGGGGATTTGCTCAAAAGAAATCAATTGAAAGTATGTCAGGAAACTATCTAGCATCCTCTTGTAGGGAAGCAACTTCTCATCCTTTGTTTCATAGTCATCATTCACTTGGTTAATCACGAGCTGGGAATCCCCGAATACAAGCAATGTCTGAATTTTCCATTTGATTGCCAACTTGAGACCTGTGACTAGTGCTTCATATTCGGCAATGTTATTTGTACAAGGGAAAGCAATCCGAAATGATTTAGGAATTGAATCCCCCTGTGGTGTGATAAACAGGATTCCAGCGCCTGAGCCATGACCAGTATGAGACCCATCAAAATATAGTTTCCATGGTGCTGTCAGTTCCGCATGAAAAATGGACTCATCGGAAAAATCAGTTACTAATGGATGAGTAGCTTGAATCGGTGCATCTGCTAGCTGATCTGCTATTACTTGCCCTTTTATCGCTTTGCGCTCAACATATTGTATGTCATACTCACTTAGGATCATGACCCATTTTTCCAACCGGCCTGTTAATGCTACTCGACTTAGTAGATGTTTCAATGGATCAATCTTGGCAACCAGTTGTGTCTGATGACTGAGCATATAGTGTCTTAGTTTTTGGGATGCAAAGACAACAGTGAGGCATGCACGTTCAATGTATGTGTAGTTCAACTCATAGCCTATCAATGTGCGGCTGATGTAATAGATTGCTCTTTCTTTTCCTTCGTGATCATTTTGGGCCAGCAATGCCCCCAGTGCTGAACTAGTAGTTGAGATGTATAGAATCAATGGCTTTCCATGAATGGGCGGCATGAGGACTGGTGTTGACAGCAGGTAATCTTTTATTTGTTGGAAGGCCTCTTGACATTTATCCGTCCATACAAAGGGGACACTTTTGCGTAACAAGTACTGGAATGGGTGGCACTTGTCTGCCAATTGGGCTATGAAACGGTGAATAGATTGTACTCTGCCCTGCAAAGTTCTGAGTTCACTGATCCCTCTGGGCGGAGGCATGTCTATAATTGCTTTGACCTTTGCTGAATCGACCTCTATGCCTCTTCGGGAAACTATGTATCCCAATAGTTTTCCTGACGTGACCCCAAAAACACACTTCTTAGGGTTTAGCCGAACTTTGTACTCTTCAAGTCTCTTGAAAATTATGTCGAGTACCCTCAAATGGTCTTTCTTAGTTGCTGATTTGGCCAACAGGTCATCTACATAATCCTTCATTATATTGTGCATCATGTCGTGGAAGATCGTGGTCATAGCCCTTTGATATGTGGCACCTGCGTTTTTGAGACCAAAGGGCATGACGTTCCAACAGTATGTACCCCATGGACAAGTGAATGTTGTTTTGTGTTGATCCTCAGGAGTAATGCGGATTTGATTATAACCAGAGAAACCATCCATGAGGGATAGCATCTCATGTCCTGCAGCTAGGTCGACTATGATGTCAATGTTGGGTAAAGGAAAGTCATCCTTTGGACATGCCTTGTTTAGATCCTGAAAGTCTGTACATACCCGAATCAGCCCATTTGGCTTTGTCACCGGCACTAGATTGGAAATCCATTCAGCATAATCTATAGACCTTATGAATCCGACATCTAGTAATTTCTTTAACTCGGCTTTGACCAATAGAGCCACTTGAGGGTGCATTTTGCGCAACTTCTGCTTGACTGGTTTAGCATTGGGTAATAGTGGCAGATGATGCAGAACCAGTTTGGGGTCCAATCCTGGCATGTCTACATAGGACCATGCAAAGTTGATTTTCTGTTCTGCAAAGAATTTATGAAACTCTGGTTTCTCTTCATCGGTCAATGATGCGCAAATAGGACCATCTTGGGGTCTTCTGCAGTTGAAATGTTATCCTCTATTGTGTCCTCAATAAGCATGGCCGACTTCTCCTGTTGCATGGGGAGAAAGTCCAATCCTCCCTCTTTGGGCGCCTTAGAGAGGTTTTCACCCGCAGATTCGTCCTTTATTTTTACTATTTTATCGTCAAGAGGCCTTTTGGTTTTCACCTAGAGACGTTTCATTTTTTACTTTATTTTTACTTTTGCGACTGGAGGACTGGACAGTCTCGCCGAAGTATGCGGTGCAGTCTAAATCAATAGCAAATCCTGATTTGTGGTCCCCACTGGGTATGCCTTCTCGTAATCCCATGAATTCGGCAATGGCTTCATCATTTTGGAATGTGTCCAGAACTGGCGGTCCTTGTTGGTCCCAATCGACTAGTTCAGGGTAAACTAAAGAGATGCCATCGTCAAGACTAGTGAATTGGGGTGAGGATGCAGATAGCATGCAGATGGATTCGTTGATGTTGTAGATGAGGTTATCATCATCCAACTCGACATCGGACTCTATCCAATATTCTCCTTCACTAGTGTCATATTCGTTGTCAAAATAGGGAGTGAAGGTTGTAGAGCCCTGGTTATCAATGTCGTCTGACACTTCGGATAGATTAGACTGAGGGGGGTCAGATGATGGCTGTTGTGTTTTATGGGAAGTGGTACTAGGGCTTTGACTATTTGGTGCCTGTTCAATTTTGAATGTCTGCCAAAATCGTTGTTCAGAGGTCAATTCCCCTGGTTCGACAAACAAATCATCAAGACAACAGTCACTTAGGGATCGTTCTGAGCCAAATTCCCACTCGTGGGAGTCAGTTTCGGTGAGGGGTTCCTAGTAGTCTCGAAGACTGTCAGAAGCATGTACTCACTCATTTAAAAGTCCAGAGGTACGTCTATCACCATTGGCAAGTGATCCAAACCCTAATCCAAGATACTTCGGAATTTGAAAAGTTTCTATGGGTTCCCTTCGGCCTGTTTTGTCTTTTCCTAGGCCACTAGTACCATCGTAGCCTTTAGCCTTCATGAAGTCATAACCTTTGCCATATATTTGAACTGGTAATGGGGGTAATGTGACCGTATCCTTATAGATCCATCCTGTGATGTCAGCAAGGTCTTCCTCACTCATGTCTCCCCACTTGATAAAAACTGTATTTGGTGGGACTATGAAGGTTTCCTGAGGTTCCATTCGGAAACATGGCCGACCATAGTCCTTGGGAGATCTAGGCATTGTTGTGATGTTGTATGTTGTGTGCAGTTTGAATTCTCCGCAGCCAAGGTCCTGGATTTTGACAGTTGATTCAGTCTTAGGGTTGGTGGAAGGTGGTGGTATGGCGGAAGACGTGGATGGAGCGGATGTGGAAGATGACGTGAGTGTGGAGGGGTCGATGTACTTGGATGACGAGGAGTCAGGTGCTTCTCGATTAATAGGTACTCGGTTTTCGGAGATACCCCTTAAATTGGTACAATATTGGAAAGGGTCGGAGTCTCCATATATGGTGACTTCTGTACCGTCAAAAGGAAACTTGAGGCATTGGTGGTATGTTGACGGAACGGATTTTAAAGCGTGGATCCATGGACGGCCAAGTAAAATGTTGTATGGTAGTTCCAAATCCAGGACCTGGCAAGTTGTGTCTACAATGACCGGTCCCACTCTGATAGGGAGAGATATAACACCCCTTGAAGAGCGTTCCTCGTCATCGTATGCTTTGATCACTATGCTTTTCATTGGGTCTACGCACGCATCAGAGAACCCAAGAGCCTTAACCAATTTGAGGGAGCATATATTCAACCCTGCTCCGCCATCTACTAAAACCCGTCTAACTTTGTGCTTGTGGACAAAAGTTTCTATGTGTAATGTGTCATTGTGGTTGGTTTTATGTGATGAGTAGTCTTGATCTGAGAAGGTGACGTGGTGTGGCGTGGTGAGATATCCCACCATAGTTTCAAACTGATTGACATCGATGTCCTTAGGGACCGACGACTCTAGGAGAGTTTTGTCTAGGATTTCTTTGTGCGCAGGAGAGATACAAAGCAGCTCAAGGATAGATATTTGTGCGGGAGTCTTTCCTAGTTGGTCAATGAGGTTGAACTCGCTTTTGGGTTTCCACTGTTGTGGGGTTGAGACAGGTTTTGGCTGTTTAGCCGATGCAGCAAGTTGTGATTGTTTAGCCGATGGGCCCGGTATTGTGATTTTGGCTTGTCTAGGAGGAGGCGGACCAGCTATAGTGACCTTGCCACTGCGAGTAGTAGCATTACACTGGGGTGCTCTCTTGACCGTAATGGTATTGATGTACCCATCTTCAGTTCGAACATTGTTTATAATTGGTCCACTAGAATAATCATACTTGACTCGAGCGAAGTTAGCTTGGTTCTGTGAACCTGACGTGGACGCATTATGAGAACCATGATCCTGCAGTGGATTCTTGTGGATAGTATGATCTGCATTGGAGGTGAATTGTGATCCACCTACTTCGATTGTGTGATTTTCAATAAGATCTTGAATTAGGTTTTTCAGTTGTCGACAGTTAGAGGTTGTATGTCCTTTGGCTCGATGGTATTCGCAAAGTGCATTGTCATTCCACCATGATGGTTTGAACTGTCCTGGGTCATATGGTTTGATTTACGGAAGTGTAATGACCCCGTGCTGGATGCATTTCTTAAGGACTTCTTCAATGGGTTCACCCAAATGGGTGTATGTGCGACCCCTAGGAAATTGTCTCATTTGTCGATATTGCCCTTGACTGTTTTGACCACCTTGGTTGTTTGAAAAAGTGTTGGGAGGAGGTGTCAATGTCGTTGTTGGTCTGGTTTGTTGTTGAACCCCTTTCAGGGCTAATACGGGACCTACAGTATTTGCAGTCTTGGCATCAACAACACCGTCATTTGTAACATGCTTATTCTTAACCCAAAATTTGTTTTTGTCAGCTGGTGGGTTGACGTTCGTGTTTTTGGAACCATATCTCAGTTCTCCCTTTGTGATAAGGGCTTTCTCAATCTGGACTCCCTTTTTGACCAATTCTGTGAAGTTTGTGCAACAATGTATTTGCAATGCGAATTTTAGGGGCCCTAGAAGTGTTTGGACGAACATGTCAACTTTTTCCCTTTTAGGAATGTCAATGTGACATCGACTAGCAAGGCTTCTCCATTTTTGAAAGAATGGAATAAATGTCTCACCAGAGTCTTCTTGTGTGAGATTGCACAAGCTAGTGATAGAGGTATCCATGTCAATGTTGTACGCGTAATTTCTTATGAATTTTTGTTTGAGCTCATCCCATGTCTGGATATCTTTTTGAGTTGAAAACCATTCAAGGGCTTGACCTGCCAAACTTTTGGAAAAAAGTCTCATCAAGTATGTTGGTTCGTAGGCGATATCCATACAGTTGGTTGCGAATTCGCGAACATGTTCAATGGGATTTGTCTTGCCTCTATATTTTGTGAAGTTGGGTGACACGTATCCTGGTGGAAATGCAGGCATATGTAAGTTCGTGTCGAAAGGGTATACATCTAGGTCATATGATATTTCTGATTTCCTGCCTGAAATGTACATGTTTTGCATATTTTTCTCCATATCTCTCATTCTTGCTTTGAGTTCATCTATGGTAGGGTCGTTTACATTTCCGTATGTTGGGTTGCCTGGTACACCATGTGTTCCTGTCTGGTGTGCGTGAGTGTTGGTGTATTGTGGTGGTACGGATTGTTGCGGTACGTATGACGTGTGTTGTTGGTATTGGAAGTTATGACTTGGTGCCTATTGATGAGTATGAATGTTGGATGAGTACGTTGGGATGTGTCCCCCAGCCATGTGTGTCGTTATTTGGGGGATGTTGTGACCATGACTGTTATGGTGTGTCAATGATGTCATGGGTTGTGTTATTTGGCCACCTTGTGTAAATTGTTGGTTTTGTACAAGGGGGACGTTTGTGTTTGTACCTTGGGAGGTAATGACATTTGACTGTGTTGTCGTGTTAACGTTTTGTTGTTGTCCTTTAATAAAGATACGTCCTGTGGCTCCTCCCAAAGGATTTTGTGAAGTACTACTGAACGGATTTGTCGAAGTTGTGTTCATGGTAGTAGATGTAGTTGTCAAAGGGGGATTGTGGTGACTTGATGATGCCCCCGTGGTATTTACCGTCGCGGTAAAAAGAGGATTGGAATAATTTTCCCACGTTGTTGAGGAGCCAAGAGTGGTTCCATCCGATTGGGGTAGTGTTGTGGATGTTGTAGATGATTGTGATCCCCCAATAGATGTAGCATTTACTGTGTTGGAGGTGTTTGGGATGTTGGGAGTGGTATTTATTGTCGTTGTGGTCTCAAAGGAAGTATTGCTCGTAGTATTTGAAAGTTGACCACTATGTGACATGTTATGTGCGTTATTGGCATTAGGGTCATGAAGTGTCAAATTTAGCGTGTTGGCATCAAATCCTGGTGGTAACTTAGCTCCCTCACTCAAGAGCATGGCTACAAATCTGTCTCTGTCCTGACGAGCTATTGCTTCAGCCATCTGATAGGCCTCTGGGTCTTGTGTCAATGCCTCTATGTGTTCTTGAAGTAGTTGACCATTTTCATCTCTTTGCAAGTAGAGGTCGAATGTACTGTTTGACGAGGCTTGCGTTGTTGTTGGAGGTTGATTGTCTAGATTGGTAAATGGGTCATACAAGGTCCAGCTTGAGTCATATGGAGGATTGTTGACAGTAAATGGGGGGTCTTGTCTAAAGTTTTCCATTTGTCTCTTTTGTTTTTGAAGTCTGGTTTCAACCATAAATGAGATTGCTCAAATAGGAATGACAGCCTAAATGCAAGTATGACACTATGTGAAGTCTAAGGTTCAAGATGGAAACTAGAATGACTAATGTTTTTGGATTTTTTTTTTTGTGAATAAGGATATGCAATTTTTATGCAATGTAAGACAAGGTTATCTAAGCACCTCTAAACTCGAACTTTGTTTTCGATTTTGACTACTAAAGGACTTCGTTGGAAATGACAAGTTGACAAGGTCTAAATGACTAGTGAGTCTCCCTAACTAGACTTTTGAGTTGGAAGAATCTCACGAAAGAGGACAATGACTAAAGGAGGTTTGATAACTTAGTCCAAGAGGGTCTAATGTCAAAAACAATGACTTTGCAAAGGTGTGCTTAAGATTTGCCTAATCCTAAGTATGCAAGATGTGAACCTAGGGACAACGTAATGTTGAATGTATGAAACTAGAAGGAATGATGTATGAAACCTAAGGTGACTAATGCAAGCTTAGACAAGACTTTGAGCAATATCAAGTTTTAGTTTCTGACAGAGTCTTCTTGGTGACAGTATTTGACAAATGGTTGACAATTTGAAGACCTCAGATTTCGACTTTGAAGTTTAAAATTTTGACAGGCAAATGCGTCACAGTTTGGCAAATGTGGTTCAGTTTTTCAATTGCGGCTTTCTCACTGTCAAATGCGACTCGATTTAGCATATGCGGCTTTTAAGTTGACAGATGCGTCGCGACGCCTACAGATGTGTCGTTACAGGTTTCAGATGCGTTTTAACAGATCAGTTGCGTCGCAGAAAATCACTTGCGGTTTGACAGATGCGACTCAGTTTAGTTTCAACATGATGTTCGTGTTGTTTTGATGGAAGTTTTGACTTGTTTGATGAATGTTTTGTTGGAACTGTGACAAAACCATAATACACTTGACAAACACAGCGTTTTGAATGTAACCAAACACACATCAGATAAGCACGATCCTAAAAAGGCCCATAGGCCAAGGGTTTGTATACTTGGTATAGCCCACCTTTATACCCCGGATTGGTGATAAACACCTTTCCTTCTCGAGAGCGGATAGCTGAGAATTTTGGTGGCATTGGCTCCCCTCCACGGCTCATTAACGTCATTCGAGCACACCAAATTCAGATTCTTTGGGTAGTGACATCCCAAGAATTGCTATCTCTACTCAAGGGGATCAGTAGTGAGTGTCTTCGGGCATGATACTGTACCCTGCACTATACCAAGCAACGGCCAATAGAACGGTTGGACACTAAGACAAGAGGTTTTTAATTCGGGCATTCCGTTCGTGGGGCGTGATCCATGCGGCGAGAGTCCCCTTTCAGATCCATCTCGTCAGAACCACGCTCGTGATTCTTGGGCTTTCCCCAAGAACCCACTTTTCTATACTGGCTGGAAGTCCCTCGGTGTCAAGGTGCTACCGGTCTGAGTCGTCCTGGGGTGAGTACTTTTTCCCACCAGAACAGGCCCAAGTTCTAGATTCAGTAACCGTTTCTCTTACACCCAGGATCGCACGAATGCGCAAGGGGAGAGGATACTCTGATATACCGAATCGTGAAGGGTAAAATAATAGAAAAGAATGGGTCTGGTTTTCTGATCACGAGGTTTTCACCAAGTGAGAGCATACTCACCTACCATCCCACAATCACAATCAAGCATAAAAGACATGATTTCGTTTTATATGCACCAAACTCAAATGTTTGCTACTCTAAGAAAAACAAGCACAAAGTTTTGTTATTCCTTCTTTGACATGCGAATCTGCAAACAATGAATATTAGTAGTCTCTTATGCAATGGTCTTCGACAAACGAATGAGGATTGCCACACGCTACAAGAAAAGATTAGTAACACAAGAAAAATCTAATCTAGTTAATATGCAGGAATAAAAAACATAGAAAACCAGTAACCAGAAAAACCCGAAAAATGTGAAAATCAAAATGGCAAAACCGAAAGAAAATTTTACTAGACAGTTGCGGCTCAACAGGGTAGATGCGTCGTTCGGGTCTTCAAGTGCGGCTTGGGAGATCAAATGCGTCGTTCTGTATGTCAGTTGCGGCTTGTCAGGTCGATTGCGTCGCTTCTGTCATCAGATGCGTCGAATGCGTTGCGATGTTTTTAAAAAATAGTTGTGTCGATCCGTACCTATACCTGCAAAACAACAATAAAGCAACAAAAAACTGTACGGAAACAAGCAAAACGGAGTCGGGTTCATGTCGGGTTCACCAATGTAACTGAGGGTAATTTCTGGATATTAGATTAGATCAATTAAATTGAAATCAAAATGATAAAAACCCAAAGTAACTACAAAACACAATGGAAATACCAAAAAGAACAATTATACCTGATATTTGAAGTCTCCATGATTCATTTTTGTAGCACCTTCTTACTTGCTGGATAATGTTGCCCTCAGATTGGTTGTGCGAGCAATCTGCAAATTGTCTAAGTCCTACAACAAGCCTTGAAGGATTTGCATAAAGTCTAAATGCCTATACCTATTGCCAATGCCTATGCCAATATTAATCAAATGCCTATGACAACGAATGTGAGAATAAGTAAATAAATGCCTATAGTAATTACGTAAAATATCTCTTCTCAAAAATGAGAAGAAGATGGCATTTTATAGAAAAGGCCATTTCGAACGGACGGACGAGATAAATCATTGACAAGAACCTAAAATGAACGATCCAGATTAACCCTGAGAATCCCTAATTAGGGTTAGGGAAAAATCCTTAATCAAACGGTCAAAATAAAATCGGATCGACGGTGGAGAATAAATGAGGAAACTAATTATAAAGATTTTTGAAAAATCAAGAAGATAATACTGCCTGATTTACAAGATTCAAAAAATCAAAGAGATAAGATGTGAACTGAAGATAAGATTTGGAAAAATCAAGAATCTGCCCGATTGCTTGATTTTTAGAATATTAATTACTAATTCGAATTAAAACAATTCAAATTATGGATTTTGAGAGATAATAAATAATCTTTTTCAGATTATTTATCAAAAAGGACTGACAGTTAAGATTGACATTAAGACATTTTTAAATAATTTGATTTATTTAAAATGAGAAGAATATTAATTGGCAATTAAATAATTAAATTTAATTATTTAATTTAGCAGATAAGACCAATTAATTAAATAAATTAATCAATTTATTTAATTAAGACAATTAGTGACATATTAAATAAATAAATGCAATTCATTTATTTAATAATCAAGAAGAATTTATTTAATTAAAGAAAGACTTAGACAGTTAATGACGTATTTAATAAATAAATAAAATTTATTTATTTAATAATCATAAAGAATAAATGACATGAATTAATTAAATAATTTTGAATTATTTAATCAATAGTCGAATGTGGACCAAGAAAATAATTAAATGTCATAATTATGCTAGGACGAAAGTGGTAAAAATGAAGCTTGCAGGCCTAGGTCATTTTTAGGTGTCTACATTATCATCATCAATCCATCAATCAAATCAATCAAACTTAGCTTGGTTTTTAACAAATCCCAAACAGATCACTAATATCATTGCACATATCCATATCCAAATCATCAAAATCATGCAAAAATTCAAAAACATTCATAAAATCATAAAACCCAAAAACATTCAAATCATATCAAAATCTAAAAACACTTATAAAAGTAAAAAAAAAACGTCAAAAACATGGTGATCCTATGTCATCACTTAGCTTAAACGTAGGCAAGGCCATCATCGATGAGCCCCCAAGACACAAAAATACAAAAATATTCAAAAAACACAAAAAATATTTAAATAACCTGAAAATACCAAAAACAGCCTCATAATATTTCAAAAACATCCAAATATTTGAAAAAATCCATCTGCCTCATTTCGCTTCACACATGATAATCAATCATCCATAATAAATCAATCACCTTCATCCTTTGGCAAAACAAACAGAAACAACCACAACAATCAACAAAATCAAACTTAAAACGCAATCAAATTTGAAACAACAAACTTTTAAATGCAAAATCAAACTCTTGATCATTCGCAAACATGTCAATCAACCTTATATCAACGACCTTTCAAACAACCTATCAATTTGCCACCATCCATTAACATGTCCTAGGATGCATCCTTCTTACAATGGGCATTATCTTTGGCAATCACTTTGGATACTTATCCTAAACAAAACAACTTGCCACCATCCACTAACATGTCCTAGGATGCATCCTTTCTACAATGGGCGTTATCTTTGGCAAACACTTTGGATACTTATCCTAAACAAAACACATCCCCTTGGCTAGAGGTATGAAGAACATTGGCTTGTTTGTTCACTTGATCTTTTTTTTTTATCTTATTGCGCTCATTCCAATGACCTCTCGATGATGTCTATCAAAATGATTTATAGAAAAAGGAATGGGGCATTGATCATTATCTTTCATTTGTTGTGTTTGTTGGATGTTCTTGTAATATAACTTGGAAAATACTTGTTTTGTTAGGTATGCATGGAAGGTGTTTTAGGCAGCTTGTTGACTATTACATTGATAGGTTATACCTTTTCGTGTTTTGGTCCGACATGTTTGAAACTTCTGAAGTGCATCCTAGCAAAGTTTTTGTATGTTAGGTGTGAACAAGAATATTCCTATCTGTTTGTCAAGTCAAAGTACATGGCACTAGATACCCTGCCATCCTAGTTGTCTAAACCTTGATGCATTGTATCTATGTGTTTTATCAAACATAAGGAAAGTTGTGCCATTCGTGTCCCAATCCCTAGATAAGCAAATCATCACTATCACCATATCTAATAAAGTCTCAACAATTCATGGACTTGGACTTTTGCATCTTCTTGGAATCAAGGGTTCATCCATCTTATTCTTTTACTTATATCTATCTTATTCTTCTCATTCTTCTATCTATACTAACATTTCTATCCAAGTATCAAATCTATGCTATATATCAAAATATACTTGAGGCTACCCATGGTCAATGACTGTCTTTACATCATCAAATTTGTCTACATCAGACATTCGAGATTTCTAATCCTCTGAGCTGAACTACTTCTAAATCTTTATTGTGATCTCAACCCAAAAATTGAAATTTTTGCCTAATCTCTTGAAGGGGCAGTGTAGCAGTGTAATTCCTTCGGATGGGGCAATAGTGAGCCATCCAAAAAAATCAGAATTTTTTTTAATTTTGATAATGGCAGTGTTATTCTTTGAACTGATGTAGGGCTACTTTGCTTCAAAGAGGGGCAAAATATAGACACCGAAAAAGTCTTGATTGATACTATGCATCTAATTTTGATTAACTAACACCGTTTCTTCCTAAATCACCTCAAATTGATCACTTAATTGAATAATCAACATTATTTAATTAAATTCAAAAATTCGGCTATTAATCAAATAATTAAATTTATTGGATTAATTCACCCTTCTAAATATTATTCATCATATTTAATTAAATCCTTTCATTTGATTAAAAATCAATCAAATCAAATGTCACATCTCCTAATTCACTCCAATTAATTAATTTTGGATTGATTAATCCTAAATCAGCTTTCTAATCATCATTATCAAATCCTTCAGCTTTTAACTCAAGAGTTAAATCAACCATGGTCAACTAACCAGGTTGCACATAAAATCAATTTCTTCTAATTATCTAATTACCTCAATTATCCTCACAAAGGCATATTTTGAGGAATATTCCTCTCCACAACCTCTCATTCAATTTCCCTCCAAAAGTTTTTAAAAAACCTTTCACATCTACAATAACTTTTATTACAACCTTTCAAATCCTCTTACATCCTCTCAAATCTCATTCAATTCCTTTTACACCAATTTCAAATTCTCAACCATCAACATTTACTTCTCTTCCATCCTCCACTCATTTCTCAAAATGTGCTCCAACTTCCTCCAATAGAATTGTGACACTTAGCACATTCTCATTGGCTCTTTTTTAATCCCATATTCACCAATTTTCTCCATTCTATAACCCTTGGCTTTTATAAATAGAGGCATCATTTTCATAATATGGATCCACAACTTAGAGCATTAACATTATAGGCATAGATTATAGCCATTTTTCATAATTGGATCATCTACACTTCATCAAGTTTATCAAAGGGATTGGAAAAAAACTTCTTTCCACATCAAAAGAGCACCACTCCCCTTATGGGATGGAGGTTTAGCTAGTTCAATTTGATTTACATGTTATTTTTCATTAATTTTTTGTTATTTTCATATTTTCTCTTGAATTTGGCTAAAGAATCTCATAGGGAACATGGGATGGAGGTTTAGCTAGTTCAATTTGATTTAGATGTTATATTTCATTAATTTCTTGTTATTTTCATGTTTTCTCTTGAATTTGGCTAAAGAATCTCATAGGGAACATTAGATTTATTTTTTTAACATGTTTGACTCTTGTTTGATGATCTCTTATTAGCTTGTGCAAGTTTCGTGTTCACAGTTATATTTTTTAAAGAATTTTTTTACTAAGTGGAGATCAGAAGATCTAGCAGAGGGTAGAGAAACATTTTTATTTTGGGTAGAGAAACATCATGGGTAAGAATCAATTGTTTTAGTTTTTCAGTTTAATGTGTTAAAATTTTGGTTCTCTTATTTTGAACTTTGATGAGGAGCAAAGGTGGTGAACTCCTATTATTTTTCCCTCATGACTAATAAAGGGGGGTTGAAGGTTTTGGTAATCAGTCATTTGTGGTGATAGATATAGACTAACAAGTGTTCGCAAGAAATTGGGAGCAAACACAAAATCTTGGGTGGATATAAATATGATGCTTATAAGTACAAGTAGATCAACAAGACAAGGTTACTTTAATTGACTGACATATATGTTGTTTAAACCACATGGAAGGCATAGATGGTTAGAGGCATGTTGAGTCAATGATACTTCAACATGATCAAATCAAGGTGAAAGGCAACAGCTAACCTATACCAGTTGTAGAATAAGTACTCAAGGACCCAGATCATCTTGTTATCTCCCCCCTTAGATCAAGTGGAGTTTGTTGGGTACTTGCAATCCAAAAGGTTTTCTATTTATGTTACTCTATGTGGTTAGTGTTATAAATTAGAAATTAATCCTCAATGTTGGTAGCTGCAAAAAAAAATCTGTATGAAAATTGAATAGCATGCTTTTATAAAAACTCCTTTGTAAACAATGTTTATTCAATCCTCTTAAATAATATAATATTGCTGTGTTTATTTATTTAAATCTAAATTTTAATTTTAGAAACGCTCTTATCATGAAAATTCTACTCTAAATTTATCATCCAACCAGATCTTATATTCTATGTTTTATTGCTTTTCTTGACATTAAACTTCAAAAATGATATTACGGTTGCAAATGTCTATAGAATGCTCTCCTAGATTATTATATACTGACAATTTATTTTATTAAATTACATACCTTAGAGATTCATGCTTCTCAAGGTGCCTTCTAAAAGTTCAATCTACTAATTTCACAATACATTTTGTCGTAACTGGTTCCTAGATTTAGAATTATGGCTTCTTTACAACCATTTGCATTTGAGATTGATGCTTGTAACATTATTGCTTTTTCTTTTCTTCGATCTAGACTTCATTAGATTTTTCATTATAGATTACTCGAGTTCATCAAAATCGTATCATCATTAATATCCCCATGCTTCAACCATTAACCCGAATATTTTTGTCTGCCCTTTTTTGGTGATAGCCAAAACCATGATTGTCCGCCAATCGCAAGAAGCTTATCCTGACAAAGGATAGACAACTTATATTTGTTTAAGATAAAATATTTAAGGTTTCACTAATGGGTGGCATGAAAGGTTCCTAGAGGAGAATAGACGAAGGCATATTGCTTTTAATTTTGAAGTTAACTTCTCAATTTTGTTCAGAGTTTCCACAGACATGCTACATGCTTCTGCCTCAAACTTCAACAATAAACCTAAAGCATTATTTAACATTCGACAATTCTTTACTCAGGCATAGCATGCTGAGCTTAGATAGAAACATGTTTCTGAGCTGAGGGCAATGGTCATGCAGAACTCTTTATACCTGACAAGTCTTGTCACTTCAAATTCCATGGGAAACATGGAAAACAACCACAGAAACGTAACATAAAAGATAAATATCTTGTGAAATGGAACCTACATCTTTTGCGCTATGTGATTTATGTATCATCATCATCATAACCAACTCTCTAATTTGTTGCCCCATGAAGGTTGTAAGCATCTTACAACATAAAGCGGAAAACTTAAGGTAGAATATTCAATATGTAGTTTCTAATCAACTCACATCGCCTCACATGTTCCAATCATCAAGTTAATAAATAACTTTCAGGAGGGGATCTCTGTGATGAGTCAAACAAGGAAAAAGGAAAATGACACCATTATGTAATAGTTTTGTTTGTCTCCCTTTGCAGTCCATTTCACACTCAACTTGAGCAGTCCATGGTGAACTGATTGCGACCTATTTTGCAGTCCATGAATTCACTCAGGATGCAGCTAGCATTTACCATTCAAAGTTGCTCAAACATCACATCTACCGGATTGTGTGCTTTAGTGGTTATCAGTAAATATATGGTGTTAGACTCGCTTGTGGACTGGCAACAAACATTAGATAAGCATATTATTCCTCCTACTCATAGTGGATTATGCATTCTTTTACAGGATCCCTTCAATTGGATGTTAACTACTATATTGGCTATCAATAATCCCAGTTTACAATATTTTAAATTTTACCTTCTTAAATAATCTGTGTTTTATTTGACACGTTTTTTTTCCAGAAGCTTCTTTCACTCATTCTCATGGATTGTGAAAACCTCATGTTCATAATATTTTACCTTCCCAAACCAAAATTAGAGGCTATATGTTGAATGATTATTAACAAGTATAGATTACCTTAGAGCAACACATATATGGCAATTCATGAGTCTTTGCCTGTTAAAATCTTTAAAATTCAGTAAACCATCAAAATATTTTTCAGGGCCCTAAATGAAAAGGTAACAATGAACAGAGAAATTAGAATCCTATTGAAAACAAAAGATTGCAGTCTAGTTAATTGCAGGAAATGTGTATTGTGCACTATGTACAGAAGACAATGTAACTGATACTGTTAGTATTTGATGTTCAATAATCAGAGCGAATGTGTTTTTTTAATCTGTAGGAAAGAAACTCTACATTATATTTCTCCAATGTTGCTTGGTCCTTAACTCCATATTGAATTTAAATTAAACCCAACATCACATGAAATTCCATCTGAAAGATAGGAATGCATGTGGAGGAGCCATTGCATTTTATTCTCTTTTAGGAAGCTGGTACAAAGAAATCAATCTGGATGATTGCCTCAAATAACCAAGCACTCAGTACAGAATGAGAACAATATGGAAAACTGGGAAACTATAACAGCCATCTTCTCTAAAATGTAGAGCTTGTTGATATAAGGTACAGATTACAAGCAAAATGCATAAAGACACTCTCTTTGCACTGCAATTTCTGCAAAGCTGGTAAGACTTTCTATTTATAGCCTCATTATAAAATTATCAGTACTGAATAGGTCCATCCAAGCTCCCTACTGCAAACTACAATCAGAAATACCAGTAGGTATTAATTTGTGATCATGAAACTGGGCTTCATATGCTAAACTAAACAATATGAGGATGATCTACAAGAATTATCAAGGGTAAGTTACCTGTTGAACAATAGGATTAGTTGATGTTTCAAACTCGTGTGTCATACCTTGCCAGACTATCCGACCTTCATGAAGGAAGAGTAACCTGCCAAATCAATATAATTGATGTCAAAAAGTGTCAATTTGGCAAACATTTAGGAGGCCCTAATGTCAAAATTGCTAGACAAATCAATCATTTATGTCAATGCAAACTCCAAATGATGTGCACCTATACCAACAATATATATCCAAAACATTAAACTTACCTGTCAACTGCCCGTCTTATTGTGCTATGTTGATGGGTTACAACAATATATGAAGCAATCTTCCCAGGTTTCCCCACCGCATCACATCCTTTAATGTGTACAGAGCGGATAAGATCCTCAACAACAGTGGAGGCAATTGGATCAAGACCAGCAGTTGGTTCATCATACATGACAACCTGCATTAAGCCACATATTTAATGTTGTATTTCCTGACTTCATTATTTCTTAGATAATTGATACAAAGTAATTACACAATACTATATTGTACATACAAAATATTTCTTCATGAAAAGCATTGACAATCACACATGGGGCAGAATTGCACCGATATATTCCTTGTAACAAGAATCTTTCTATTTCTGAGTGCAATGGATGAAAGCGGGAGTGGGAGCAAGAAAGGAATTTTAAACAAAGCGTAGAGCAGGAATGGGTTTGGAGTGGATGAAGATGGAGAGGACAAGCCAGATTCAAATGAGTGGTCTATCCTGGTTGAAGATGACGATGACGAGGCCCTTATGGTGGAGGTGCGGAGGTCCATATTGCAAATTCAGTTGTCTTGTAGAAAACCAGTTTCACCTAGTTCTGAAGTTGGTGGACTTGGTTGTGTTCTCATGAGGGGATTTCTACTTCCCTCTCTTGGAAAATCTTCAGATTAGAGTGTGGTGGCTAAGCAACAAGACATTGTTGTTGATTATGTTGTGGCTTCTAGTGTGTTGGAGGATCTCAAGTGATGTCTCTCCACTCTGGAGGCTAGGGCTTCCAAGGCTGTGTGAGGCTGGATCTAGCATGTATTTGCAAGATGCAAAATCTTGTGGCTTCTATGCAATCATGCTCCCTGGCTTCTATTATGGTCATTTTTTCAACCCATGGGCAATCTATATTAACATACATAATCATGCTACTAATGGGCTTAGTGAAACTCAAAACATGTTCCATACGAACCCACCACTCATCATCTATGGGATCAATGCTTTGACTTTTTAAGCTCTCTATATTTGATTGCCTCCATACACTACAAGGAGTGTTGATGAGTGATGACTATAGTATGCAATGCCTCTTGCACCTTCACAAGTCATCTCAATATGACTGTGTGATACAAATCGAGTTTCAGCACCTAACATGATCTAAAAAATAAAACAAATTTAATTATTAAAAAGTAGATGACATAAGAAAAAATTAAAATGTATTCAAAAAATAAATTACCTTCAACAACTCCAAGTTGGAGAAGGTCTTGAAGATGGCTTGTGACATATAATGGTTTGTCACAAACATTCAAATTTCCTCATCCTTCGTGTAGATTTTTTACTCACTCGATCTCTATGCAAATCCTTTTCAATATCAAGTTGAGTGAGTCAAAGCATATGCTGTCCAAAAAATATGCCCATATGTACCCTCCACTTTGAACGAGCTACCCTTTAGTCTAGTCCATATGTACCCTTTAGTCTTGTCCATTATGACTTCTGCAACATTTTCAGGGCCTATCATCTCAATGGATTGTACAAGGATACTGGCAATGAAAGTTGCATCACTCACTTTCACCTCACACTACATTCAAAAACATTGCCCCTTTAAGGGACACTACAATGACATTGACTGGTGGTCCATTTTTGCAATCTTTCCATCCATCAGAAGTGATGGACACTCCTATCTCGAGCCATGTATCCTTGATAGCTCTTAATGATGCCTCTACAGAACCTTTCTCCTTGGCCAATAAGGTAGGGTGCACCTTTTCATACCCAAGACTAATGTAATCAACAAGTGCAATGGCAATTGTCATCACCATATCCCACCAATATGGTGATCTAACAAGGTTGAAAGGAAGCCCATTGCCATAAATGCAACGAGCAATGCTCTCATCTACAACATCCCTTGCCTCATTCTTGAAGAAATTTTCCAATGGGCCCCTTTTTTACAACAAAGAAAGATGGTATTCTCTTCTTGGGAAGATGGTGGCATGAAAGGATGTGGGCCAGCCAATTGTGTTATGCCACTAGAAGGTTTCTACAAACCTTTCTTGGAAAGATGATGTGTTCTTTCCCTTCATCTATCACTTACCATGTCAGTGTCTTCTTGTTCTTTTATATATCTCATTATTTGTTGCTTTGGCAAACATCTTTTATTTGACCTTGAACAAACTTTTATTCTTAAGGCACTAATAGCGTACAAGTGAGTTTACACTAAACTATACCAGCTCTCGTACTCCTTCCCATATTGGCTACAATGCCAAAAATAACCCTCACCACTAAAATTTGTCCAATTATTGTTGTGTTGTCAAACAAATAACACTATGTCAAATATAAATGAGCTCTCTACATGTGGGGCAATTGAACTAGAACTACCAACCATTATGTACGAACATGACAAAACAAAAAATTTACAAATTTACCACCCTTCAATTTTTTATTTTTTATTTTTTTTTAAATGGCTTTATACATAATAAAAGGTTTTAAAAGATTTTCAAAGCTTATTTTTTTTATAACTTGGAAAAACATTGAGCTCTCGAAAAAATTCTTCAAAACTTGAAAAAAAATTATAAGATTTATTACCTTTGATAGATAAATCTTCCCCACACAACTCTTTCTCTTCTATTAGTGTAGGTTTTTCTCTCTCATAGCCTTCACCTTTAAAGAAAAATACAATACCCTTCAAAAAACAATAATGACAACTTGGAGGCAAAAAGTTTGAGTTGTGAAAGAGGTAAAAGAGATTAAGAGCCCTCACTTTACGATGAAATTAGGCATTTAAAAGCTTTTAATATTTACTTTTGCTTTTTTGGACCAGCAGCCGTTGTTCACCCAAATTTGGCTTGAGTTGGCCTAGGGTTCAAAGGACTCACAAAGAACCTGAGGTGTCGAAGGTGCACCCTAGGCAAACCCATAGTCATCCCATCCCTAGACCCATTTAGCAAAACCAAGCAACATAGTTACTACAGATTACTTTAAATGTCCCTTGATCTCATGAAGTGAGATTTGTAAAGGTAAGAACAAAGGTGGTTTTCGCATCAAGGACACTAATCTCTTCAATTGACCTCTCCTAAGTTTAGAGATTTATCTTTGGGACTAAAGCTTCTTGGATCACTATTCTCAATGACAAATATTTGACAAGCAACAACCCACTTTGTTTCCTCAACAAGGATGTTCTCCCTAAAGGACTAGTTATTTGGGAAAGCATGAAGAAAGTCAAGAATTTGATTTGTAAGTTTGGCTTCAAGATCATTCTAGATGGCATAAGTACATTTTGGGATGATAGATAGATCTCTAACAAACCCCTAAATGAGTTTTTAGATCTTCACCTTCTTATGAATATCCTTGAGAACTCCTAGGGCACTAAGGCTAGTGATTATTGGGAAGAGGAAACCGAAGCAAGGTGCCTATCAAGAAAGTGGAATCTATTTCTAAGTTCCTTGATAATCTACAACATCGTTTGCAAACTTGGTGAGTAGTCAAGTACTCCATTTTTTTCCTACATTGAGTTTTTGTGAAGTAAACTTGCAACTTTTTGATGCCAAGATTTTGGTAAGTTTATGTGAGCTTTGTGGCAAGTACTCACAAGGTACTTGACAAGTCCAACCGTATGGCTCACGCCATGCACCATATCCACACCAAAAATGCAGATTAGACACTCCAAAAACACAATTTTGTGGCTTTATAAGCTCTATCCGCTCATGTTGAGCACACGGTGCAGCATTACAGTGTTTTAGAGCAAATTGCAAGGATCTTTTTGGGAATTCAAAGAACACTTTTCCGGAATTTCAGATTTGTAAGTTAGTTCCTTTTTTCTCCCTTTTTTTTTTAACATAAAGGAGGGGTAAAATTTTTATTAAAACAAGAAGAAGTACAAAGCAAGGGCATTGCATAGCCCTATCAAGCGCCACCAAGTGATCCAACTGTTGAGACAAATCCGGGGGTAACTAACCCCGGTCCACCAAATTCCAATCATGAATATGTTTAGAAGCCCATTTAGCCAAACAATCAGCAACAGCATTCCATTCTCTAGGAATATGAGTGAAAGTAACAAACTCCAAAGAAGCACAGAGGTTAAGAATCTGCTCAACAATCAAAGCCAAATGCCAGCTAACATCCTCCAAATGTTGCCTATTCAACAAGTTCACCACAACCTAGGAATCAAACTCACAAATGATCCTTCGCCACCCCAATTGTAAGAGACCAGGTGTCTCTCAACCCAAATCTTCTGACTGTGAATGCGTTTTTGTTTGTTTCTTTGTTTTTTGAGGGTTTTGCAATATAAGGGTTTATGCAATTTTTAAATCAAAATGATGCCAGATAATGAAAAAGCAATGAAATACACTAATATTTATGCACAATTGACACCCATGAGCTATAATCACCTTTATTATTTCAAATATCTGATTACAATACTGAAAGGCATACATGCAAAGTAAAAAGCAGTTGTATTATGAATTAAAGAACCTGATTTTATTCGCAGCCAAGCATGAACAGCTGAAAATGGTCGATTTGCATAAGAAACTGAGAACAAATCAATATTAAACCCTTGCTTTATTATTCACCAAGCCACTGTAGCGAACCACTATTCACGATGGCACTGTAGCGGATCACTGTAGCGCGGGTACTGTAGCGCATACTGTAGGAGCCAACACCAATTTTGCTGTGCAAATGATTAACTCTTAAATTTCTGATCTGCAGATTGATAATCATGAAACCCTTGGAATGCTTGTATTTCTTCACCAATATGCTCAAGTATGACTCCTGAATGAAGCCACGCTGGTTAGCAATCTTCAGTTGATCTTTCACAACCTCAGTATGCTTGATTTTGAAGAGGGAACGTTCTCCAAAATCTGATTTGCAGAAACCCTTGTTTCTCAAACTCCAAAATGCTCAGAAAGAATAAGACAAATTTGAATAATCAATAATAATGAGTTCTATTTGCCCTTTGTGAAATAAATAGTCTCTTCAATAAGTTCGACCCTCTCAAAAAAGCAATTAAATAAACATTAAATGATATTAAATTCGCCTCTTTTGGCTTAGGCTCTTTAATTAATAAATGGTGTCCTGTTGACGTGGTTTTTGCGACCGCACCAACACAGAATAAAGTTTCCCAACAAATACCCTATCCTCTCTTGAACAAAGTATTCAGCATGCTAAGATTGTGAGTAAGATCATGCTTTCAACTCCAAGGTTCCGATAATGCAATAGAATACCCTTAGTTGGCTTGATGTGATTTTGTTGTTTTTTACGAGGGGACTTACACAATTGTTCAAAAGGTCCTGCAATTAACGACAAGGTTGATGTTTTGAAGGGGATTTTGCGCATAAGATTTGGCAGTAAGGTGCGTTTTCCTAAAGTTAACCAGAAATGGACTGAAAATAAATGAGTTATAAGCGAGAGATGGATCCAAATTCTATTATAAATGCAAGATATGTGGAGCTCGACTTCAACAGACTTCGACCGAATTTCACCTAGCCTCACGTCGGATAGCTTCAGCAAAATTGGTGCAATCTTAGCAGAAGATATTCAGATTACAATTTAGCATACATATACCATCAGGACGACGCATATAAGTATACAAATCACAATCGAAGTTAAACTCAAGATAATTTCCAGTTGACCACGCAAGGCGAACTTGTCATCAACAAGTTGCTAGTGGTATGGAATGAAATGAAGCTACCTCAATAAAACACCACACATCCAAAGTAAACTACTTGCATGAAATGAAAATTATGCTACTTTATGCTACTTGGATCCGAAAGGATGAAGAGACCTTGCTAGCTATCCATGACAAAGACGAATTCCACCATCAATGAAAAGATCTATTATCATGAAATTTTTACACAACAATCTCTACAAAAGTTTTCAAAGGGAAAACTTTCCTTCTTCTCCACACTATGCTATCAAAATGCCTACTCTCTAGTGTCTCCTCAAATCTCAATTCTAATCTCTAATCTCTACTTCTAATGATGTACAAATGAGGGGGACTCCCCCTTTTATAGATGGCCCAGTCCAATGGACGGCTCGGATTACAATCAAATCAAAGGCTCAGATCGAGCCACCTCAACCCTAACCCTAAAAAATGTCAAAATAGGGAGTGGTACATTAAATGAATCAAAGATTCCCACTCAGTCCCAAAATAGTAAAGGCAATCAATGCCCACAATCAGTCTTCTAGAAGGTCATCATCTAGAAGCGCATTCCCATTCTCTCTCTCTGGCTGCGAACCCAATGAACCTGGTGAGTACAGCCTCAATCTCCTGAACTGAAACAGGTGGAATGCAATCAAGCTGGAATTCTAACACCGTGACTGATTGTTCATGCCTCGTGCAAGATTTTCTCCAAGCAGCTAAGGCGTCCTGTGTACTCTAAATTAAGCTGGAGAAAGTAGAAATGTTTTCAAAGTCGTCCTGCACAAAGGTCTTCACCTCCGAGAAGAAAGGCACCAGCCTACCCCTCAAATTATCAGTAGTTGCTTCCTCGGGACTCAGCCGCCTAGCAAATATTGCCTCGAAGGTATTCTGGACTCCATCAATAATATTGGCCATAGCCTTCCGTACTCTAGCCGAATCAGCTTGTGCCGCATCAAAGAAACCACGCCCTGTGATTACCAAAGAATACCACCTAGAAAAGTCATACCGATCATTCTCCTGAATGACCCCTCCATCAACCAGCATCCGCAATGGAACGTGCCTCAATGCCTCAAGACGCTGAATAACCTTGCTCCGATAAACAGGAGCATCGCCCCAAGCCTGATCAACTGCCTCCATACGAGCTGTAATACTAGAAGCCTACTGGAAGGAATGAGCAAGGTCTTCCATGAACTTTTCTGTCTCAGCACGTACTCCTGCAACCCACTTATCCGCCTCCTGTGCCATCTTCCCCAACTCCAAAAAGTTGTTGATTGACTCTCTAGGTATCTCAGCTGGAAGCTCTATCGCTGGAATCACCTACCCAGAAGGTCGAGACAACTGCTGCATATATCCTATCAAGGCCTTATGCTCTCTTTTCAATTTCTTATACTTCCCTTCTTTCTTAAACAACCTATCTTTGAGTGCTTGATAGGAATTATCACATTCTTCGACAATCTGGGCACCTATGGGGCGTCCTAACTCCAGAGTTGTGACCACATAGTTTTCGGGTACTACTTCATCTTGGTCACAATCAACCTATGGCACTGCCATGTGAAGGGTGCGAGAACCATCCTCATCAGTGGATATCTTTGAAAACTTTCGTGCTCTCTTCTTTTGTGGAGGTGCGTTGATTCTGTTTAGAAACTCTTCCATCTCAATTGCTGGATCAATCTCTTCACTAGGGCTCCTCATTCTATCCCTAAGCCAATCAGGTACATCATGTTGTATGACAAATGGCTGCTGCTCTCGTGCCTCTACACAGACCTGTTCGACTTCAATATCATTTTGGCGAGGCTCGTCGGCCTCAAGTGGCTGAGTATCTCCTAACACTATATCATCATCATCTAAAGCTGCCTCTAACTCTTGCTGAAACTGAGGGTCAATAGTAGTCCCCTCATCAGTCTGCTGATCACCTCTAGTAGGTGCATTGACACTCTGGCCAACTGACTCTCTTCGTGGTGGCTGATGATCTTCTTGTACTGCTTGCACCTAATTCAATGCATTTCTTTGATCAGCAAAAAGGGAAACCTCCTGTATGCTTGGAGAACATGTCTCCAATGGCGTGGGTGATTCTACTACAACTCTGGGAGGTTCCGACCGAATAGGCTCTTGTCAAACTGGCTCCTTCCTTCGAGATTCTGGACCTCGGGTAATCTGTTTCTTCCTGCTAGTAGTGGGTGTCCTGTGATCTCCCATCAAATTGTACATCAATGCAATCGACATACTCTTCAATCTGCTCACATGCCTGTCAACCCAAGCCTTGGTAAATGTCAATACTGGGATGGAAAGTGTGTCCAAATCTGCTATCTCTGGCTCTGACCAATCCGGGAGTGGAAGCGGGGTATCTTTCACTTCCTCAAAATCTGGATGGAGAACATTCATGTCCTCGCTCACCTGGTCTGGTACTGGAATTACTTCACACTCTCTGATCATACTCAATGGCAATCTAGAGAACACTCGCTTCTTGATTTCAGCCTCGTCTGATGCACCAGCCCAATAATCCTCAATGTTTGCCTTATGTTTAAACTCTTCTGACAGTACCCATCTAATGTTGTTATGCGGATCATAGTGTTGTCTGCTGGTGTGATAGGAAAAGTGATAAAACTGAAGCTTGCTCTCAACTTCTCTAGCCACCTATAATGAAGGACACACTTCATCCGAATTACCCATGACAATCGGGAAGTCCACACCTCCTTTCTTCTTCTTCTGAATCTTATCGTAGGCAACCAATTGCCTCGATATCTCTAACATCAATATTCTGTTGGTTGGGTACTTAGGCAGCCTATATGGATATGCAGAAAATCCTTGCAGCCTAATGTAAGAAAACTTCGGAAATTGTATAAACCAGCACCCATACCTCTCAATCAATTCTTGGGCTTCCCTTGAGATTCTGTGATGCATCCGCTCCTGAAGTGTTCTCGTGATGTGCATGGTGAAGGCGTCATTGACACGCTTGTAATGAGTGGTGCTTGCCAGATGCAACTGTGGACAAGCCTTGTGAATTTTGAATTGGTGGGAACCACAACCAACAGGCTCCTTGTATGAAATTCCTCTATACTTTGTCATACGGGCCAACATGTAAACAATGTAAGAGCCCATGTAAAAGGTCTTCGTTCTTCTCAGGCTCAGGAGCTGCTCGTGCAAATTGTCACTGATCATTGCGGCCCAGTCAATGTGCTCCTTTCCGTCCAGCACGAGGTTGATGTAATAGAACATCCATGGCTCAAAAATGAAAGCCTGGGGGCAGCCTCCAACTCTACTTAGCATCATGATAAGATCACAATACTCCTGCTTCAAGTCCTCTGCTATAATTTGCCTCGGCAGCTTCGTACGAGAAGGCTTGGGGTTGCTCATCCAGCAAGTATTGATCGTCTTTGTACATCTCTCAAATGCAGAAGCATACATTCGCTCAGCTCGCTCCCTCGATTTGTAAACCATCTTCTTGTGCACTGGAATTCCGAAAGCTTCGCCGTAGCATCAGGAGTAAGGTTGGCAAGCACTTGACCATCTGGACACATAATTGATCTGCGATCCTTCTCATAGCAGTTGGCACACTCCATCATTAGCTCTGGACACTGGATAGCTGGTGGGAAACTAGCAGCCGCATATAATCCGCTTCGAACAATGTTGTGTGAAGTGGTCGAAGGTTGATGATTACCAATTCCCAGTATTTTATTCTTGAACGCCTCCAAGTTGAAAGAGCCCAAATTGGTATCAGTCAGCTTGCCCAACTTCGAAGTGAACTTTGACTCTGGCATAAATGGCTTGCTCAGTTTCTTGATAACTGCTTGCCTGAATGCACCATTGTTGTCCTTGCCAGTCATTCGTGCTTCAGCCATCTACAAAACAATGAACATCCATGAGTAAATTAATTTAGAAAATAAATAAAATATGGTGCAGGGGCTGCCAGTCGACTTCAAGAACTTGAGAAGCTGCAATAGCATTTCTCATTCGCAAACCTCAACTTCTTCTTCAACGGATTCGAGCCTCAATACTTAGAAAATTTCTAAGCAAGCTTCAGCAACTTCACTTCACCCTTAGCAACTGCAGACTTGAATTCGCACTTCTTCAATTTCAAATCAAACTTAGTGAGTTCGCACTTCGCACTCAGCAACTGCAGACTTCAGTAACTTCACTCTTTGAAATTCGTACTTCAGCAACTTCAGATTTGAACTTCAACAACCTTCTTCTTTTCAAATCGAATTTCTCACTTGCATTGCAACTTCAAACTTCAGCAACAAAATCGAGCTTCAGCAACTCACAAGTTTCAGCCTCCAACAAGTTTCGAACTTCAGCAACACTTCAGTCTCAGCAACTCACTGCAACACCAAACTTAGAGCAAATCGAATTTTCCAGCTGTGAAAAAGAAGTGAATAACCTTCAGCACTTATAGGAAAATCGAATTCTAGAAGAGGCTAAGTTTAGCCAGTGAATTAAATTTCCACTACTTCATTCGAATTTCCCTCCTCTGGCATTTTTGACACTTGTCTTTCGACGTCGAGAATCTCAATCTTCTAGAAGTTCAACTTTGACTGGCATGTCTTAATTCACTTTCGAAAATGTTTAATTTAAGTTCATCTTTTAATCAATTTAATTCACCAGCCGGAGCTCTGTCACGCAAATTCAAATTTTATTTCTCCTCGGCTCTGGAAAATTCATCTGTGAAGAACTCGATCAAAATCATCTAGGCAATTCCCTTCGAATTCATCGTTTGAAGCATTTTTCTTTCAAAAACCATTTTATTCAAACTTGCCTTAGAAAATTTTAAATTTTCCCTTAAGAAAATTCACAATTCGAGCACCGATTAAATTCTTCATCTGAAAGGCGTTGGCGAAGTGCAGAAGATGTAGAAATCCATTTCTCATCGAAAATCTTCAATACCCAGAAGAAAATTTTCTCCAGAATTTGTCAAATCCATGGGTACACAACGAACGGGTTCATTTAAAAAAAATTAAAATTTTGAACCTTAGGAAAAATATCTCCTTGTGAAATTTAACCCGTTTCCTCGTCTCTGTGAACATCTTGTTGCTCCGAATTGAGAAATTTTAATTCGTCTTGCAATGCCAATATCTTCTGACTCCATCACTGGAAAATTTATTCGTGCTTCAAGAAGAATTTCACCACCTTTAAGGTCTAGGCGTATTTTCTAAGGAAGAAAATACTTTGCCTTAGAAAAAAAAATTTGAATCACTTTACAGTTTTGAAAATTTTGCCTTAGAAAAATTTCTATTCAACTTTATCCATTTTGCCTTGGCGAGAAAAAAAAATCATCAACTTCACTTAGAAAATCTTCCTGCAAGCACATCACACTTAACATATTTTATTTTCCATCACCTTCAACGCTTTACAATATTATATTCATCACCTTGTATTTACCTCACCACCTTAGGCGCATATCCAACTTGAAGGTGAATATTAAACTTCACCACGCCTAGCACATTTAAATCTTTCCTCTCAACACCTTGGACACTTGGGCGCATATGACACTTGAAGGGGAAAATTAACCACGCCTAGCATACTATTTTCCACTCAACACCTTGGGCGCATTTCTCATGTTCAAGAGAATGAAAACTTTCAACATGACTCTTGAACTTCTTTGTTTTGTCTTCACATGGCCTTGCTTGGGCGCATCTAGCATGTAGAGGAGAATATCATTTCAAACGCCTTCCCTCCTTTGACTTGTTGACCTTTCAAACATGGAAGCATTTGGCACTTGATGGAGGATAAAATCTTGTACTTAGAAAATATTTTGCATGTCTTGCTTGGAGGTGGGCGCATATTAGCATGTATGACGGATAAACTTTGTTGACTTTGTTGACTTCTTTCTCGTTGAGCTTGGGCGCATTTTGGCATATGAGGTGGACGAGATTCTTTGACTTCCTTGACTTTCTTGGGCGCATTTCCTACTTGATGGAGGATGGGCGCAAATGGAGGGTGGTGTAGGAAACTTGTGCCTTAGAAAAAAAATTTCTCATCAATCTTTCAAGGTGGGTGTATATGAGAGGAGAGGAGAATGAGTTCTTGTGACTTAGAAATTTTTTTTTTTTTAACTTCTTCCTAGAGTGAGGGCGCATTTCAACATGGGTGAAGGATAAAGTCCTGACTTAGAATATTTTTAAACCTCCAAGGCTAAAATGGGCGCATTTTAGCAAGGCAGGAGGATATCCAACACTTAGAATAATTTCTGATGCTATTAGCTTGAAGTGGACGCATTTTCAAGGTGGAGGTGGATTACATCAACACTTAGCCATTTTTTTTTTGTCTTCGCCAGTTCCTACACACCTGCTATTTATAGTAAGTCCTTCAATTCTTGCATCTCCGAAGCTCAGAATGATTTGAAATTTTGAACGCTAGATCTTCACGACTTCATCAACCTGTTGACACTGCCATCCTGAGCTGGCCTGCTAAAAATAGCACATTTCGAAGGTAGTTTGCTATTTATAGGAAATTCCTGCTTCTAGTACCTCCACATCTCCGTTTGCCTTGAAATTCGAATGGTGTGTTCCTCGTTAGGTGACTTGCCCGTTGACACTGGCGCCTACTGCTGACTTTCTATTTTTAGAAAGTTCAAGTTTTGCATATTAAGCTACTTCTGACTTTGAAAGGCCTGATTTTGCCCCATTTTGATCCTTGGGATGTGATTGAACTGCTAGCGCCTGATATTTGCCTTGAAACTGCTATTTTTAGTAACTTACTAAAAATAGCCATTGCTCAGAATGTCTTCAAATTTCACCTGTTGAATGCTCGAAGTGTGGTGATCGGAGCTGGGTGCTGCCTCTGCGTGATTGTCGTGTTTTGCCCTTGAATCTAGGAAACCCTAATTTTTGTGCCAACCTGCTAAAAATAGCAAGTGTCTGATTTCCCATCCTTTGCAACTCCGTTTGACATCGTTTTTGTTGCATTGTGATCACCCTGTGATTCTGATGTGCTGGGAAGTGGCTGCCTGAGTGCATCTGCTAAAAATAGTAAGTTGTTGAAGGAGTGATTATCTCGCTTTGCATGTCACATCATTGCGTAGGTTTCAGAAAACCCAGAAAGAATCACTCGACATGCGTTGAAGACTCTAACATGCAAACCCTAAAAATAGCCTCCGAAGGCTACTTCTAAAAAAGTTTTGATCTTGGTTTGCATGTTACACCGCTGCGAAGGTCTCAAAAAACCCATAAGGAATATGCAGACATGCAACGAAAACCTCGACATGCAAACCCTAAAAATAGCCTCGGAAGACTGAATTCTAAAAGTTGTTATCTCATCTTGCATGTTATACTGTCGCGAAGGTCTCAGAAAACCCAGGAGGAATCCTCAGACATGCATTTGAAAATTCTGCATATAGGCCTTGAAATTTGCCCCAGAAGCTGAACTGCTAAAAATAGTAAGTTGTTTGTTTCAGCTCAAATTTTGCACGTGAGCAGCTTGGTGTGTTTTGAATGCAACATGATTGTCGGAATTCCAAGAAATGTTGACGGAAAACCTGTAATTGCACACTTACTAAAAATAGTAAATACTCGGAATCTGACGAAATTTTAGTGGAAGCTTGCTGGGAGCACACTGACAACAATGTTAGCTTCAATTTTCAATATATTCACTTTGCTTGACCTCGGATTGAACAGAAAGATGGAAACCCTAATTTCAGACTTGGTCAAATCTCGCGTTTAAACTCGATGGCGGGCATGTCCCCCAAAAAGGCAGACAGCAGAGAAGAGACAGACAAAGAGAGAAAGAAACAAAACAAAGCCCAAAAGACCAGAATGAAGCAAAAATTAGGGGTCCCCATTTTGAATGGGGCGATGTGTGAAAAGGTCACAACATGTCCCTTTATAAATGAGTAATAAATACTCATTTAATAATAATATCGCTCCTTTATTATAAAGTTATAAAATACTTTATAATAAGCCATTTAATTAATTAATATTTCCCTTAATTGACTTTATAATATAAAGTCATAATAATAATAATCATTAAATGCTTCAATATTCTCCGTTTGCTCAACAAACTGCCAAACTAGGTCGAAACTGAAATAGCCAACTGAGCCAGGTGCCCTGCCAGAAGTAGTAACCCCTGATGGCCTGACTTACTATAAATAGTAAGTGCCTGAATAACACTCTGTAAGCATCTGCAAAGGCCCAAACCTGAATCAAACTGTCGAGTAATGTCCCTAAACACTGGATAACTACAATGGAAGACCCTCTAATCACAACTGTCAGCCTACGAGGGTCAAAATGATAGGCTACCCTTACAAACTCTGATGCTCACGAAAATGGGGACATTACACCAATTGACTTCCACGCTCCATGTTATCACGGAATCTAGCAGCGCTCCACGGATAACCCCTACTTAAACTTGTTTGTTTCCGTAGATTCGTGGAAGTTCGCACGATAACGGCCATTTTCAAGCCACCTCGAAATGCGCTCCAAAGCCTCAATCAATGGAGCATCCCCTATGTCCTACTAAAGATCTTTTGCAGCTTCGAAGTCTCTCGTCTTGTCATACTTAGCTAATTGTGAAAATGCAAGTAGCACTAAAAAGTGCGCTCCTCATCACAAGCCAATGGCGTATGAAAAAGCGCTTAATTTTTTAGCCTCATGAATGAAGTTTTGAAAATGTAAAGGCCAAGTGCGCTATTACACTTTTTTTTTCACACTTAGTCTTTTTCTCACCTGGGCGCTGCTTCTTTCATTTTTACATTTTTTCGCTCCATCGTGGCCACTTTTCGTGGCTCCAATTTATTACCTCGACTTGAGTTAGTTTCTTCGATTTTCCCCTTTTACTTGTAAGTATTTTGGTTTTTTCATTGTTTATGATCTTTTATTCTCTTATTTCATGTCGGGCGAAGTTCTCCTCAACCAGACCGATGCTTTGAATCTGTTCTTTCAGATTAGATTTTTCTTTAGGGAAGTTTTTCTCTCTATTTTTTTATTCTTTCAGATATCGATTTCTGTTTAGATGGCGGCGAGCGATTGCGATCCGCATGGCGGACAGAAATTTTCCTTCCGAGTTTTGCGGAGGCATCCAACCGATTTGCGGGATGGAGGGAGCCGAGGAAAGCGAGATCAGCGCAGGTGGCATCTCCTCTTCCTTGCGCGTTCTTCTTTCTATGCATTTAACTCCAATGTTTTTGTGTTAGCATCTTTCCTTGTCGCCCTCTCAATCATGTTTTGGTGCGAACATTCAAGAAACTCATATTTTGTGAGTAGAATTCCTTGGCTCTTATCCACATTTACAATGGCAACGAAACGAATTTTAATTGCAACTCCATACAGACAAACAATTTTTGACTTCAAGCGTTTCATGTTACAAAGAAAACCCCAAGCGCCATTTTCAAGCATCATTACATTAGTTTCCAAAATCACGTTTCAAATGTAGAGGCGCTGAAAAAGTGCACCCTGGCATTTTGAAATATTTTTCTAACACTGAGAAATGCAGGAGCGCTATTTTTCAGCGCCCCTGCATCAAAGTCTGAATTTCCAAAAAATGTAAGGGCGCTGAAAAAGTGCGCCCTTACACTTTTCACAATTTTTTCTAGATAAACTTCAAACTTGCCTGATTTACTCCTGAACTTCTTTCCTTCCATTTTGTGCATCGTTTTGCGTGCCTTGTCATCCGCTCCACGCTTTCCCATCATCGTTGCTCGTTTCGCGCATCCCCATGCTACTTAACGACTAATGTTTGTTCTGGCTCGACACCTTGCAGTCTCTTATCAAAGATCTTCAAAGTCTGAGTGATCAAAGTTTCAGTTGTTCCTGATGATTGTCGGTAAACCACCGTCTTCTCCAAAAGCAAAAGGCAAAATGAAGTATAAATATCAAGGTGTCTATCCGCTGACCGTAGTGGTCTCCAAGGTGGAAGAGATAAAAGACATAGAGGTTGGCCATCAAGACTTGGTTGATTTTGCGAAGCAAACAGAGATGAAACCTCTTCCTAATCCAATGAGAGCAATTGTACACAATAACCTGCATTTGATAGCTATGTTCCCTACAGCTGCACATAATACGGAGTTTGTTCTTCAGGTGGCATCTCACTACATCAAAGAAAGTAGAAGTGTGATCGATTCTTCTGGGCACGAGATTCTAAGACTAGACCCTGATTTCTTTGACATTGTGTTTAAGGTTCCTCAAATGGAAAAATACATTGATATTTCTATGCAAAAAGCACAAGAGGTCTTTGACGCTGATCCCAACAAGGCTAAAAACCTGATAAATGCCCAATGGTTGAAGAAGCCTAGACAATCTGTTTCTAGATGGCCAAAGGGACTCCTACGAAGCGATTTCAAGGATGACGTCAAAGATATGATCACATTTTAAGCAGAGTAAAAGGCTTGCCAGAATCGTCCACTTTTCACGATTGGATGTATGAATACATCAGGATTATAAGAAGACAAAAGGTGCACATTGACTGGGGCAAACAGATCAGTGATGAAATACATGAGCAGCTGATCAATGCTCCTTCCACATTGAAATTCTATATGACTTCTTACCTGGTGTACATGGCGGCTGTAATGAGGCAATTCCCATGTCTATCTACAAAAGGGAATCGGATGATGGTACCTGTGTACAGATTTTTCTATCAACTGGAACTGAAGGAAAGCTTTCATCACTTCAGGCAGGTCTCAGATGCTTTCTTCACGCCTTTGCTTTTCAATTTTGATCCGGCTCTTGAAAGAAGGAGGGTATCTGATGAGGCTTATAAGGTGGTAAGTAAAGTTGGATGCCTATTTCTTCAATTCCCAACGTTTACTTACTTAAGAGTAGGGTGCTACACTGGCTGTCCTTACATGCTGCCACGTTATCCTTCGGATAAGTGGGTTCTCATGGAGACATGCAGACAGTTGATTTCAGTGCAAAAAGAACAAAGAAGTAACCACAAGCGTGGATTCAAGTTCCCACTGACCATTGGCAGATACACTATCCCAACTGTACAAAAGGCTAAGTCTGTTTATGCTGAAATGCAGATCATGACAATCAAGACCTACAAGTATAGGTTTGATTTTGATTACCGAGATGTCAGAAAAAGATTACAAAAGGGTCATCATCACAAGTACCGTTTTGAAGACATTTGGGCTGATTGCAGAGATGAAGAAGCCATTCGCAAAATGGATTATTGCAGGTTGACTGTTCAGCAAATCAGAGACCTTGATATTGCTGACCTACCAGAGGATTTTGCAGATCCTGGTGATATCATGAATGCTATCTATGATGAGCAAGGAATTGCTAAAAGGTCGTTGCCTGCAATTCAATGGTCTAGGAAAGAAATTACCAGCATGAGAGAGAGATTGAAGCCAATCCTAGCCAACACTGCAGAATGGTTACATAAGCATGGTTATGAAATGAAAAGTTTTAGAACAGACTCGGAAGGAGAAGAATCCGAAGCAGAAGCTCGCCAACAGCAAGAACTCCGCAACAAAAATAAATCAGCGACTGTTCCCACTTCTTCACGAAGAGGTCCCAGGATCAAGTTTATTGTTGGCAAGAAAGATACCCAGTCCGTCCCAGAGACAGAAACCACGGAATCCAATCCATCTCGCTCTAAAGGTAAAAAGTCTATTCCAGAAGAGGTAGATTCCGATGAAGAAGGAACTTCAAGTGATCAATCCGCTGAAGATGAAGACTCAGGCAGACCATGCAGAAAAGTTTTGGAAAGGTGCAAGAGTCCAAGAAGATTCAAGAAGAATCTGAAGGTGATTTGAAGGTGAACCATAATCGGAGAGACAAGAGGGTGATCAACAGGAACCCAGGCATGATCAAGAAAGAACTATTCTCCTCCTGAGAATGTAAGTTGAGGAAATTCCTAGAACGTCATCGCCTGTGATTTCCAATGTTCCTCATACCCCTCCAAATTCAAGAACTCCTCCACCTCCTGTTCCCTCGTCACCTATTCCTACCACATGCATTCCTGTAGTTGAGATATCCACTATCCCTGCAGCATCAACCCCGCTTGATACTCCCTCAGTGACAAGCATTCATACGGTTGATATACTGTCAAGCCCTCCATCGGCCCATTCCTAGCCCTGCCTTCACCAACATATGATATCACTTCTGAAAATGAATTCAATCGTTTCATGAATGAGTCAATGCTGATCAGCTCAATGTGCACCCATGTGAGCAATGATGACAGACACTTCTCCTATTGTCACGATACCCATGGTAACTTCAGACGTGACAATAACTTCAGAAGTAACGATGACGACTGAATTGACAATGAATCCAGAAGTTCACACCTCCTTTCTTCCCCCTTGGCTAATATCTCAAGTGTCGAAGCGGAAGAAGCAAATGATCTCTCCGGAGGAGCTCGACCTCGAAGAGATAGTCCTTCCAAAGGCTAAAGGGAAGAAAAAGGCAAAAGTATACTCAAGGCTGAACGTTGATAAGTCTGACCACAAGTATGCAGAGATTGGCATACCACCGCATGAAGAAGGTGATGTCAATATGGAAGACTACACGGTAACAAAAGTCCAACTTGGCAAGGTTACCAATGAAAGTGCAAAGGCCGATGCACAAGTGACATTGGATATCTTGGCTAGAAGACTGGATAAAGAGGAGCAAGCTCGCAATATGTACAAACAGAGGGCAGAGCATTATGCCACTGTTGTAAAGAGACTTGCAGGATCTCCAACTAATGCACAACCGCTGACAGTGGTAAGTATTGAAGACCCAGCTGTCAAGAAAGCTGAGAAGTTCGCCTCCAAAGGCAAAGTGTTGTATAATTTTGTTGGGAAGATCATAGAACACGGATCTCAGATCATAATTGTTCCGGACGAGAAAACTACCTTGTTAGCCAAGCTCACCACAGAGCTTGATAAAGAAAAAAGTGTACTTTCCCAAGAGCGCAGAAATATGGAAAAATGCCTGCTGACGTGGTCGGAGATGAAGCAAGTAAAGCTCAGTAAATTGGTGGAAGTTGGGGTGATTCCTGACAAAGAAAAGTTCGTTGAGGTAAGAGAATCCTTGAAACATCGAATTCAAGTAGTTCAATCCCTTACGGAGGATCTCCACCAAGTGCAGGAAGATGTCGAAGGACATCGTGTTATTCTTGAGAAAGGTATCAAAGAGTTGCTCGGTCAACTTCTTGAGGAGAATCGTATCTTCCTGCCGGCCACAGAAATATCTCAAATCTTCAAAGAAGCCATCATGAAATTGATTGACAGTTCAGACTTTTCAGAAGCCTCACTGAACGTCATTTGTGATACAAGGCTCACATTGGATAACCTGAAAACGCATCTTGACAGGTGCAAGAAGGTTCACTCATCTGCCATGAGATCGATAACGAGAATTCACACCATTGTGGATTACACCGTTGGTCCAGATGAGAAGTTTGTGCAAGAGACCAGGAAGAAATATGAAGACTTCCGCACCCAAGGCAAGGAAACATGAAGAAGCTTCCTGATCTCCAGTGTTAGACATTTCTGGTGCATCCCTTTATGCATCTTGTAAATATTTCCTGACATCTTAAATGTCTTTTTGTAAATTGTAATTGCACCAAGTTCGAAGATGTAATCTTTTGAAAACAAATTACACTTTGACTTTGGTCCAAGTTAGGTGAGATCTCCTAAAATCGCTCACCCAACTTTCCTTAATTTCCTCAATTAGATTCCTAATTTTGCTCATCCCTCTTTCTATATAATGTGAGGGATTTCCATTGTAAAGTTTATCCTTTAGTATTTTGCGACGAAGTGCTGCCCTTTTTGAAGCAGAATTGTGAAACTTTGTGTTCATGCTTTGTGAATGAAATTCGATCAATAAAGAAGAAGATTGCAAGCCAGACTTTGTGTTGGATTCGATAATCTTACAAATTGATCTTATTTGGTGGTGATTAATTGATGGAATCTGAAGGACTCTAAGTAATTTATGTAAACTTTGTGTTGCATCTATTATTTAGATTTGCATTTGTGTTTTGTTTATCTTTCGGTTGAATGATCTACAAGACTTTGTGCTTGTAATTATTCACGCTCTTTGGATACTATTGTTGAATGATCTACAAGACTTTGTGCTTGTAATTGTTCATGCTCTCTGATAATTTGGTTGGATGATCTACAAGACTTTGTGCTTGTAATTGTTCATGCTGTCGAGGAATTGCTGCGTCTAAGAAGACTTTGAGATTCTAACGTGACAAACGATACACTCTTCACAGATCCACCATTGATAAAGCTACGGAACGACTTTGTGCCTCGTGAGCTTTCCCTTTCACTTTATTTGTTTATTGTTAATTACTTCTGGTATCTCTACGCTTTGCTTTGACAAGATAGAGGTATTGGTATTACTGCTAGTTGATCGCTTAAAGTTATTAAGAATTGTGAACTTCCAACAGTGAAGCATTGTAAACATCTTCTCTGAAAAAAGAGAGAAGGATGAATGTAACACACCCCCCCCACTTCGTAAGTATTGTGTACATTTTGTAATTACTTGTTTGTTTTACTATCACTTCTATCAGCAGTAAGAAGGGTGCCTCCCCTTTCCGAGAGGAGAGATTCATATCTCACATAGCTGTGGCTGAAGTCCTAGTTGTGTAATCTATCGAAATGTTGATTACATAATTTTCACCCAACACTCCACAACCGATAAAATGGCCTGAGCCTCTATTAAATTATTAGTATGAAGACCCTTATAAACAGAGAAGATAAACTGAACATCTCCAGAGTTGTCCCAACCCACACCACCAATTCTCGCATGACCCGAGTTTCCTCGAGAAGAGCCATTCGTATTGATTTTTAAGACTCCCTGAGGTGGAGGAGACCATCTCCCCTCCCTATTCACCTTTGGGGTAGGATGCCTACATCTATTACGCATGAGTGGTCGTTGCAGAGGAGGAAGATGAAGACGATTACAACAACCAACATCACAAGGATCCACTAGTGCAATCGGATCACACTTAGCCACAACAGTCTCTCCCACAGAATGCAGAATTTTCCACTACAAACGAGGGGCCACCAAAATCACATCCTGAAAAATCCGACAATTCCTCTCCAACCAAAGGTTCCAAATAATAAAGGAAGGGCCAAGAGCCCAAGTAGCTTGAAGAAAGGAACTAGAGACAGGGGCCCTGCCTCACCGATCCACAAACTCAACCAGTGAGGAAACATGCCAACAAGGCATACTCCACACCCTCCACCAAAAATGCCAAATCTCCCTAGCATAGGAACATTGGAAGAAGAGATGAGAGACACTCTCCTCACAATTACGACACAAAACACACATTGAAGGGCCTTGGAAAACCCGCTTACATAAATTATCCCAAGACACCAATTCTGAGCCACTAACCACATGAAAAAATTACACTTGGGCCACGACAACTTGTGCCAAACTTGCTTCCACCAAGGGACCTCAATATCCCCAAACAACTGCCTACCAAGTTGCTTGTAACCAGCCGATACAGAGTACTTCCGAAACAAATTAGAATCATCCCAAGCCAAGACATCAGGTCCCCTCAAAGAATTACAAGCACAGGAAGCCAAAAGTTGAGCTAGCTCTCGCCTGTCCTCCTCAGACCCCCCAGGTGGCCACTCAGAAGGATGCTTCCAACAAAAGCTTACAACCGATCCACAATGTTGTGCAACCTTATAATGCTCAACGGTATCCCAACCAGCCACAGTAAAAACATCAGAAAGGGACTGGAGGTGAGGAAAAGTAGAGAGAATAGGTGGGTGACCATCCCAAGAATCTAGCGAAAAAAGACCCTGTGACCCCAAATGACAAATCCAAAAAAGCGCTCGCTTAATCAAATTTGCCCCCACTTTCAAAGTCTATCAAATCATAGAACCACTCCCCTCTAGAGGATAGCGAGGAACCTCAAAAGAAGCCACACCCCTAAGATATTTATGATTGAGAATATGGGCCCATAACTGGTGTTGATTGGTACACCAACGCCAGTAAAGCTTAGTAGCAAGAACTTGTCCGTTCAAAATAGCAAAACGTAAACCAAGACCACCCTCCTGCTTTGGTCTACACACAGAATCCCACTTAACAAGGCTCCACTTAGTAGACAGCAAGTTACCACTCCAAAGAAATTGACGTGAGAAAGCATCAAATTCCCTAAGGAAATACATAGGAGCCGCTTGAACAAAGCATTTGTAGATGGGTAGGGCCTAGATAACTAACTTGAGAAGAGTCACTCTAGCAATTGTAGACAACCACCGATGAGTTCAATGAGTAACCTTTTGCCTCAACTTATCAAGCAACATCCGCCAGGAGGACCTAGGATGATGACCAACAGCAAGAGGAATACCCAAATAGACAAAGGGAAAAGACCCAATTTGAAACCGCAAAATAGCTGCAATCCACCAATGAATAGCCTGAGGAGTATTAAAGAAGAAAATAGAAGACTTTTGCTCATTGACTTTCTGACCCGAAGCAGCAAGGTAGGTATCCAAAGCTTGCCTAAAGGATTTAGCTTCCCGAATGCGAGCCAACCCCATAAGAGAGGTATCATCCACAAACTGGAGATGAGAAAATGTTGGCAGACCCACACCCCACTGCCAGCCATGAATCAAGCCTTGAGAAACCCAAAATTTAAGAAACCGACCCAACCCCTCCGCCATTATAATAAACAGATAAGGAGAGAGCGGATCCACCTAACAAAGGCCCTTGGTAGCACCAAAAAGCTATGAAGGTTCACCATTCACAATAACCGAAAATGAGGAAGAAGTCACACAACACATAATCTAACTCACCCAATCAGAAGAAAAACCAAAGGCCAACAGAATCTTCTATAGAAAACTCCATTTAACTCTGTCATAAGCTTTGGCCATATCCAACTTGATGAACATAGACCTATCCTTAGAGGTCACCATAGAATGAATGACCTCAGAGGCTACCACCACCCCATCCATAATTTGGTGCCCCGCCACAAATCCTCCTTGCTCCTCAGAAATGACAATAGGCAGACAAGGTTTAAGCCTCTTAGCAATCAATTTCATAATAATCTTATACACCACATTACAGAGCGCAATAGGTCTAAAGAATTCAAGCCTATTAGCACCTTCCTTTTTAGGGATGAGAACCAAAAAAGTAGCATTCAGGGCTCGAAGCATCTGCTTACTATGAAGAGACTCTCGGACAACCTCCAACAAATCTAGCTTCACAATATCCCAAAACTCCTAGAAAAATTCAATAGGGAAACCATCAAGACCAGGAGCTTTACCCTTATTCATCCCAAACACAACCTCCTCCACTTCAGACAGAGTAATTGGACGAATAAGAGAAGCAATCAAATCATTAGAGATCAAAGAAGGAATGCAAGCAAGGACCATATTCTCATCAACCTCAGTAGGAAGTGAATCCTCCGTAAACAGAGCGGAGTAAAACTGATGAACCTCTCTAGACAAAGCCTGTTGCGAAGAAATCAAAAGACCCTTAGAATTAACAAGAGAAGAGATATAACACTTATTCCAACGAGCTTGCACAGAATGATGGAAGAAAGCAGTATTCCTGTCACCCTCTTGAAGCCAGTCAATCCTAGCCTTTTGTTTCCAGAAAATCTCCTCACGAAGCTCCCACTCCTCCACCAATTTCAAAACCTGGGACTCAGCATGACCAAGAGCCTCCGAAAATCCCAAATCCTGAATTTGGCGAGTAATAACAACAAGACGATCCTGCGCTTCCCTTTTCTTGGCCCGAAGATTCCCAAAAGATGACCTATTCCATCCCTTAAGGTTATATTTGACATATTGCAGCTTCTTAACCAAAGAATACATAGCAGTACCATACGCAGGGGCTCCATCCTGCCACCACTAAGCAACAAGATCATGCAAAGAAGAATCTCGAAGCCACATAAACTGAAATTTGAAAGGAGGATTCTTTGGGATAGCGAAAGAAGCAGAAAATTTAATTGGCCAACGATTAGAGCCGCACTAGTCTAGAATCTCAAAGCAAGTGACAATGCTACCACCCACCCAAAAACTAGAAACAAAAAATCTATCCAACCGCTCAGATATCGCTTCTAGCTCGCTCCGTCTATTATTCCAAGTGAATATTCCATTAAAGGGCTTAACATCAACAAGAGCAAGAGAATCCACATTTGACCGAAAAAGATCTGAAGCAAGACCAAGCCTAGGCACGCCCCTCTTTTTTCCTCCAAACACAACACAAAATTGAAATCTCTAGCTAAGATCCAAGGTAGATAAGGTGCACAAGACCCAACATACCTGATGTGGGCCCTGTTGTGACCTAATTCACACCTCGCCCCATTGCAAATGGGGACCCTTGTTGTTTGCTCTTTTAGGGTTTTGCTTTCGCGTGCCTCGTTTTGTCTGCTCTCCGTCTGGGGGTTTTGAGTCTGAATTTTGAATGGTCACCCGAGTCGAGTCAATGAGTTTTAGCCTGGATCAATGTATAAACGTCGCCATCACGCTTAGAAGGCCTGGGAGACGAAGATCGACTGTCGTTTCAGTCAAATCCGACACCTCCAAGTTTTTAGGGTTTCTCACCCCGGGCCCCCTATTTTTTAGGACCTACTTTTTTGGCACTTTTGGGCAATTCTGGGATCCCTATTTTTTAGGGTCTATTTTTGGAAAGTTGCTATTTTTGGAAAATTTCTATTTTTAGAAAGTTTATATATTTGGAAAGGTCACGAGTTTCAAAAATCCACTCAGAAGTTCGAAAAGACCAACGAAACTCTCAGAAAATCAATTCGAAAATTTTTGAAATTTTGGTAAAATTCTGGAAAATCACAGAAAAAGTTCAAAAATCTGGAAAATTTGCTTGAAAATGGTGAAAAATCTGGTGAAAATCACAGAAAATCTTTCGAAAATCACAAAAAATGGTTGAAAATCTAAAAAAAAATAGTCAAGAAATCTAAGAAATTCATAAAAATCTGAGTAACCATGGCAAGGTTATGACTGAACAATCATGGAGGAGACTGAAGAATTCGCCTAAGTATGGAGTTTGCTCAGTTTGAACATGGAGGAATTAGCATCAGAAATCTTCAGCCAGATAATGGCAGTGGCAAGAAAGAAGTGTCAATGGCCAAACATTCAATGAAGTCCGCCCTTATGTGGCTGGGTAAAAATTGGCAATGGCTATCCATGTGCTAAAGTCCGCCCTCCAAAAGCATGAAAAGGCCTGAAAACTGATGAAGTCCGCCCTGCACAGAAAAGATTATGGCATCAAAGATGAGGAAGTCCGCGTATGTTCATATGTCCAATAGCAAGACCATCAAGCAAGTCCGCCCTATGCAAATGGCCAAGCATTTGATCAAGTCCACCTTGAGCATTAGATAATAGCCAAACAAGTGAGGAAGTCCGCCCTAAGTTAGAATGTAAGTGGCAAGCCAAGACCCAAATTCCGCCTTAGCCAAAAGATTAGATGGCAACAAAGTGAGCAAAGTCCGCCCTTTGAAAAGAAGAAAAAGTCGGCAATGAGGCAATGGCTAAACACAAGCTGAAGTCCGCCCCATGTCCAAACAAGCAATGGTCAACCACAAGCCAAAGTCCGCCCTTGATGAATGTTGGAATGGCAATCAATATGATGAAGTCCGCCTTGAGATAAATGTCCAATGGTAAGACCATCAAGCAAGTCCGCCTTGTCCAATGGCAACAAAATGAGGAAAGTCCGCCCTCCAAAGTGGCAAGCCAAGTTACCAAGTCCGCCCACCATAATGATGAATTGGCAAGAAAACTAGCAAAGTCTGCCCCAAGGCAAGAGAGGAAAAGTCTAAGGCGTAGCTAAGGGAAAATGAAATGGCAACAAAGATGAGGAAGTCCGCCTTGGACAAGATGTAGATGGCCAGGAAAAGTATAAAGTCCGCCCCAAGAAAAGAGTGACATGGCCTACACATAGATGAAATCCGCCATGTATTGGAGAGTGAAAATTTTAAAATTTTTGCCTAAGTCTAAACCTTTGGAAAATGAAAATATGCATGGCACTTAGAAAATTCGCCCAAGTGTTTAGAGAAAATTTTCGCCATGGCTAGCTAAATTGTGGAAAAATCAAGAGAATATGGCCAAATAAAATCAGACATGGCAAAATAATTTTGGACAAGAGGCAATTTATGGCCAAGTAAAGTTGGACGTGGCTAGAGAAATGTTGGACAAAAAATATTTATGGCCAAATAAAATTGGACATGGCTAGATAAATTTTGGAAAAACGATTAAAAATCATGGCCAAATGAAATTGGATGATAGAGATTTTGGCAAGAAAATTGAAAAAATGAAAATTCGCCTAAGGCATTGATGAGGAAATTTTCGAAAATCAAAAGTAATTCGCCATAAAACGAATGGGTTGAAATTGACACATGGAATAATTATTTTGATTATTTTAATTATTCATTTTTCAAACACCCAAAAGGATAAGCCTTGAAAAATTCGAAATTGGAAAGAAAGACAAAGAGTTTTGTTGGACTGGCGATGAAATTGGAAACTTTCCCGGACAAGAGCATTGAAGATAGAACTTGCCATCCGGAAGCAAAGTGAAAGATGAGTTCAAACTCAATTCGAAGGAAACATTGCAAATTTGCTAAAAAGATCGATCTTCTCACCTCTATAAGTGATTTCACTTCTCATTTGTGCAATCATTCGATTTTTGAAGAAGGTGTGAGAAGAAACTTGTTGAAGAAATTTGCAGCAAAGTAAAAGAGATAGAATTTTATCAGCTTGCATCGTGATTGTGATCATTTCTCCAGAAGTCACAAGGCAGATTTGTTTTGTCCATTTCATTTTAACATGAAGCTTCATCGTTTATTTTCTTTCCAGCTTGATTTTTTCCACGAAGTCTAAATTGATAATTAGCTGGAATGTCTTTCAAACTGATTTAGATTTCGAATTTTGATTATTCTCTCTACTTTTTTTTGCAGATCTATTTTCGAAGCAGTGAAGATGAAATTCGCCAGTAAAGGTGTGCAAACACAATCGAAAATTAAGTCCAAGTGGGAGCACGTTGTGGACACTGATCTTGGCCACGTTGATCTCGAAGACTTCCGGAAGAGAATGTATGGGACTGACGGACGTCTGCCTACACCAATTGCCATGAGGATGATGCGCAATGGAATCGTCCACATAGCTGGATTTCCACCAGCTAAAGAATGTCCAGAACTGATGGTAGAATGCGCACTACACTACAATGCATGAGACAGATAGATAGAAGCTCCTGACGGAAGAGTCCTTGCCTACTTGTCCGAGCCAGCAATCCAAGAAACCTTTGGAATTCCAGTGTACAATCGAACATCCTATCGCACCAAGGAAGACGCACTCAAGCTTTATCAGAGCCAACAGGGTCTCTGTGCGTCCAACATAAACAAGAATTGGTTACTAAAGCCCAAGCCTACTGCAAGCAAGATGCCAAAGAAATTGATCATAACTCATTTCAAAGAGGAATATGGTGACATCGTTTTGCTACTAAACAGAATAGTAGGCAATTCCCATGGCGCACCTTTCGAAAACTGGATGTACTATTTTATTGATGAAATAATCACTGGAGTCAAAATGTTCAATTGGTCCAAAATGATTAGTGATAGCCTGCACGAGCAGTTAGTCAACTTCGAGGAGACCAAAACTTTTCACATGAGTTCATACATCGTATATTCACTTGCAAGATATTACAAGTATCCTGGCTTGACCTGCAAAGGCGTGGTCGGCAATGGCGAGGGGCAATTCAAAGCCTACGATTGTTATCCGCAGCTGCAACTGAAAGAGAAGTCTCATTTCCGGCGAGCTCATGACGCCTTTTTGATGTACATCACCCGGCTTCTCCAAGGCGGAACGCACCAAAGACTCTCACATGAGGCCAAGAGCCTAATCAATCGGTATGGATTCTGGTTCATTCAATATCCTAAGTTCACCTACATCAGAATCCAAGGATTCTCCGGAAATCCTTACAGACTTCCCATCTATCCGACCAACAAGATGGTATTGCTGGAAGTGCTGAGGCAATTAGAAACATACCAGAATATTCAAAGGCCAAAGCAAAAAGCGGCTGTCACCTTTCCTTTTTTTATCGGCAACATGGAGTCATGTCCGACAGCACAAGCAACAGAGGTTGCTCGACTGGAGATTCAACAATATCCATTCATATCATACAAACCCAGGAACAACTTTGATCCGCTCCATCACATCAAAACCGTGGACAGAGAGAGGTACAAGCATCGAGTTGACTTAGAGGACTTCTGGGCCAATGCAGCAAATGAATACGACGTAAGAAGGAGGTTGTGGTCAAGATTGCCATTAAGCATGATAAGGGCTACCGAGCTTTTCAAAGTGCCTGATCAACTACAGGATGATGGAATCTATTTGCAGCCAGGCTTCAAGGAGAATGAGCCACTTCCCCCTATAAAATGGTTTGAACCTGAGATGGGTGACCTAGCAACTTTGATGCGGCCCGTTTTCAAATACTCTCAGTGGTGGATAGATCGGCAGGTAGAAATTTTGAAACAGAGAAATGTGCAATTCACCTACGAATTAATGGGCGATACAAAGTCATGTTCTTCAAACGCCGGTGCCTCACGTGGAGATGGACCAACAGATGCTACCAACTCAAGAAAGAGGAAGGAAGTTGATAAATCTGCAAGACAAGACAAGGGTAAAGTGATAGATGAAGGCCCTTCTCGAAAGAAGCACAAGTCTAAACCCCTTCAGTCGGCCACTTCCAGGAACATAGAAGAAATGCTCGCCTTGGATAGAGAATCCTTGGAAAATGCTAAAATCCCTTCTCCAGTCGAAAATGTGGAGCCAATACAAGTAGAAGATGATGATCAACCTTCTCCAGCAAGCACAGAAATCCTAGAATCAGATAATAATACAGATATTATGGATGGAGAATTCGAGGAAGGAATGATTTCCGCCCTCAAAGGAATCCAAGATGACCCATCTGTCCAAGAAATTCAGGGTATGCAATTGGTCCAAGAAGTTCAAAGTATACCGGAGATTCAGGAAGAACAGGAAGTTCAGGATATACAAGACGTCCAAGATCAACAGGAGGACGGAATTGAGCAACCAACAATCCCAGAATGGCTGAAAGAAAGATTGAAAAGAAAGGCGCCAACGGAGGTTCCTGAGGAGGACAATGACACAGATTTTCTGGCGAGACTAGAGCAAGTTGCCCCAAGGAAGAAGGCCAAGAAATTCTCAACCATCCAAAGGGATGAGGCTGGCAATCATACAGTACAAATTGCAATACTTACAGCCGACAAGTTCCAGGATGAGATCGCCCCTGATGAATATGCTATCACGACCATCGACATGGGCCCTTCAACAAAAGGGCAAGAGGTCGAAGACTTGGACAATTCCGTGGCTACCATCAAGTCCAGGTTAGAAAAAGAAGTTGCCAAGAAAAAAGAGTATAAGAAAGAAATTCAGCGCCTGAGAAAGATTACATCCAACATTTGACCAAGCCACTAAATGAAGGAGACCAAGCAGCGCTTCCACCTCCAAATTCTTCACAGGAACCAGGTGCAAATTTTGAAGAAGAGCTGACTACGGCAAGAGAGGCTAAAGACTGGATGATTGGAAGGAGAGAAGAGGCGTTGGCATTTGCAGAAAAGTTGGCGCAAGTAAATGAGCAGGCTTCCTTTATGCTATCACGAGTTGCAGATCTTGCAGAATCATGGAGCAGTCTCAAAGATATTCAAAGCAGGATCATCCCATGTATTCGGGAATTGAAGGGCATCTCAAAGCAAAGGTTGATTGAGGACAAGGTTATTGAAGCCGGAGCTGCGTATAACTTCAATGGATGGTATTATGCTTTGATCTCAAGAAGAGGAGTTCTAGAAAAGGTGAAGCAGGATGGTGTCAGAGCTGAAGAACAAGCAAAGGAAATTCAGAGTAAAGTCTACCAGATGGCTGCCGATATGCTTGATAAAGATGCTGTCAGAAAGAAACATTTGCGGCCAAAGAATTTGAAAGAACAAGTACAGAAAATTTTCTCCACCACCGGGCCAATCATGAAAGAAAGCTTCACCAAAATATTCGACTTCATGGCCGTCAGGAGTTCTTTCTTGCTACAGGGACCAGCATGGGCGACCATTTTTGCAGAGTGTGCTGAGAGCTTGGATTTGCTGGAGTACAATGTCAACATGCTACCCGACATTGCCATGGAAGAGGTCGGCTTGATCGTGTCCAGATTCGCCGAACGTGAGGCCGCACAAGTGGATAAGGATGCCACTCCAGAGGTCTAGAGTTCTCTTCAGTTAACTGATTGAGGTTTTAGAAACCCTAATTAGGGTTTAGTTCTGTTTAATCTGGGCCATTGATCCTGAATCAATCTCGGCCGTTCTTTGTAATTCTGAAAAACTATATAAACCCCCTCCCTCACTCTCTCATATTCATTAGAAGATTAGAGGATTAGATATTCATTAGAGATTGGAGATTAAGAAGTTAGAGCAGATTTAAGATAGTTAGATTGTAGAAATAAAGAGAGTTTTTTATGAGATTGTTGTGAAAACACTACTTTGATAATGAAGTTCAAATGCATGAGGTGCCTTGAATACTTGATTATCGAATAGTTGCATGGTCGCATATTTTCTTTCTCTCTTAGTAAATTTGAATTATGATGTATGTTAGAAGAATGATAGATTGATAACGGAGATTAATGAAACCAAGCTCATACTTTCTTTGAGTGGATGATTTCACTCAATGTGCAAAGTTAGACTGAGCTTCATTGTGGATGCTTAACTTCTGTTTGAATAATTGTTGTTCGATTTGATGGTAATTATTCATTACGTGAAAATCACAAGCACATTCCTAGAAGATTGCACTTGCTCTACGTAGTTGTCGTTTAACGTGGCGAAGTAGAGTATTGTTTATTTGGTTTCATTTAGTCTTCGTCTTCTCTTGATTTCTTAGGAATAATATAGGATCTCTAAAACCCTTACTCTTTTTCACTTTTTTTTAAAAAATCAAAAAACCCAAAATGATACTGCATTTATGTCTCCGCTTTTCCGAATAACTTGCAAAATCTTAATTGTGCCCACAGCAAATCACATCCATACCACAGAGCCTATTCGCATTCATCTTAAACATTGGAATTACCCTATGACCTTACTTGCAATCTTAGCATAGGAGGTAGTTTTTCAAGAGAGAATAGTGTCTGTGACACTTTGTTCTAAAATGTTTGTTGTGTCATAAAACACGCACCAACAGGCCCAAAGTTGGATTTTACCACGGATGTTAATTGGAGCATAAACATTACTAACCAAAATAGTCTCACCAGATTCCAAAACTGAAGCCACCATAGAAATAGAGGAAAGGCTAGAAATCCACCAGCGAGGAACAACTTTACGTGGATCCCAGAAAAGAGCCAGGCCTCCAGAGTTTCCCCTAGAACCAATATACTGACACTGACTAGAAAACCAAATACAAGGAGCATACTGAAGCATGAAGTCCACCTGAAGCTTAGTCTCCTGAACGCAAAAGATATCTGGAGAATGAACCACAATCAAATCCTGAATAGCCTTTTGACGGGAGGTGCTATTCAACCCCCTTGCATTCCATGAAAGAATAATCATGAGGAAGGATGAGAGAAGTGGGCATCAATGGTCTTAACAGACCCAGATTCCACCAGCAGATCTCCAGTAGATTTAATCTTGTCCACATCCTTCTTACGACCAACTTTAGAGGAATTTTCAAAATGAGCCTTCTTAAGAGGGCGTTGCAGCACCCCCAGAACAGAAGACGATCCCCATCCTTTACCTAAAGGCAACACCTCAACTAAATCCGCTAATATAATATCATCCTGCAAATCTACAAAGGCACCAAGAAGCCCAGAATTCCCTTGCTCCAAAGCCGGAGAATTACCCTTAACAACAATTGCCTGCTCCAACCCTGTATCCATACCAGTGACCCCAAAAGAAATCTCAACAGGAATCCCCTCCTCCAAGGCTTGAGTATCCAAGACCTCAAAACAGTTGAATTCCTGATCGCTCTGTCTATCCTTATAGGCCCTCTTCCTCCCTTTAGCCCTCTACTTAACAGGAATAAAGCCATCCTTATCAGGCCTACCCTTAGCCACAAGCGCCTTTCCTTTATTCCCCTTCTCCACAGAAGCCCCTAATGAAGGAGGAGAAGAAACCCCAACTGCTTTAGGTGCCCAAGGACATTGGCGCTAAAGGTGTCCATACTCGTGACAAAAACGACATCGAAAAGGAAGGGACTCATAATCTAATTGTTGAACCCACAAGGCAGAGCCAAGACAAATTTCTAAAGAATCTAGCAAAGGATTATTTAAGTCAATTTCAACACATACGAGAATAAGAGAATACCTTTCTATCCAGAGTATTTTGAGCAATGGTAGCCGGCTTCCCCAACAAAGCAGCAATCCGGTGCAGAATATCCTCCCTCCAAAACTCCAACGGTAGCCATGGTAGACGGACCCAAACAGGAACCCGTGAAGGCAAATCCTCTGCCGCATTAAATCCTCCATGCCAGGGCTTCATGAACAAGCCAACATGATTGTAAAAATATGGCCCGCCCTCAAAAACTGGATTATGATCTGAAATGCAAGAAAAATCCACCATGAAATAGCCATTCGCAGCCACCAAAATTTCAAAATCACCTTCAACCTGCTAGGACCGACGAATCCAGGACTCCAAAGCTGAGAGAGAGAGACACGAATACCCAGAAACTTACAAATCAGAACATGTTGGCTCCAATAAGAAATATCCTCTCGCACCGATTTAGGAGAAATAACTAGGACGGGACGACCATGAGTCCGCGGCAAACATCCATTTAATTTCTTTAGCTTAGAGCTCTCACCCACAAAAGAGGAATCCATCCCCCGTGCATGCATGTCCACAAAAAATCCCTGAGACGGCTTCACACCAGCAAGCACCAAGCTATTAGAAGCCCCTGCCATTCAACCACACCCAACACCCAACACAGTTTAAACCCCCTTTGCACAAAACCCCAGCACCTCAAACACCCAACGCCTACCCCACTTACTGCACAAACACCCCACCTCCACACGCAGACCCGAGCAGCACAACGAAGCACAAAAATCAATGGCGAAACAAGCATAAAAACTTCCCCTAAAAGCGAAAAAGTCCCACCCCAAACCAATGAACACTCCACAAAGCCACCCACGGATGCAACACACTCGTGCAAAGGAAGAAAGCAACATGCATGCAGCAGCCTATAGCGCCACCCACGGACGCAGCGCACTCATGCAAAGGAAGAAAGCAACATGCAGGCCGCAGACTGCTACAAGCTACGGACCTGCACAGTCACACCCCATGAGCTCACCGACGCCATCCTCCCTCTCTAGTGCAAAACTATTTAAAATGGTTTCTAATTCAATAAGATTTTCTTTAGCTTTAAATTTCAATAATTCGAATGAGCAAAACAACAATAAATATACTTGAATATATCGCCTTGACACTGTAATTCAAAAAAACAATGCATAGATTCATTATTTGAATATAGATAGAATGCATCAAAGCTATAAAACATTTCTAATTTCTAGCATTTTGAATATTGTATAGTATGTAAAATTTACAAATTTTATTGCATTGAATTCAACTGATGTAATTGTTTTGCTGATTTCAGATTACACAAGTTTATGTGAATAGAATTTTTTTCTAAATATAGGATTTTACATTTTACGGTAAAAATATGTTATTTTCGTCAAATTAATTAGTTTGATTACTATTTATTATTACCTTTTGTGTTTTGATTTTTCAAATGCATTTAAACTTTACATTATTTTTTTTTAAATCATGCTCAAATTGCTACATTTTTTTAAACAATATTTTTTTTTTTATCAATGTTGCAAGTTAGTATACAATGGTCTTTAACATTGCATCAAATTCATACTCAACAAGTGGAAGTCCTCCCTTTGGAATTAAACCCCCTAGGAGTGATGACTACAATTTGAAACATGTCATAATGGGACTATTAGTGGAGATTGTAATTTGTATCTGGTGTACAAAGAAGCATAACGGAGGCATCAGTCGCTTCAAATCCATCTTGTAGGCATTCCTAATCGCAAAACCAAGGCATGTCCAACTGTCCCAAAAGAGGTGAAATGAGAGATGACAGCACTTCTTGCATTCTTTGATGAAAATAAATTGGAGAGGGCAAGGGCACAAGTAGCCATAAACATAACCATTGCTCCTAATTTTCCAATAGAAACAAAGATACAATAGGCATTGTAGACTCTAGTCATAGTCCATGCATTCATGACACATCCACCTCATCTAGCTCGAGTAGAGACTAGTCACAGAGTTTTGTCGTGCCTCAAAACATACCTAGAGCACAACCTTCACCACGAGATACAAAGTGGAACAAAGAAGCACACAAAAAGGTAAGGCATGCACAAACTTTTGGTGATAGTATTAACCTTTGTTTGCATACTCGGCGATTAATCGCCAAAATTTTCTCTGGGCGAGTATTTTCAACTTTTACTTGCGGGTTTTCTGAAGTTGATTAATCGCTGACTAAATGCAGATTAATTGCCAAAAAAACCCTCCATTAATCGCGGGAAACCTGTGACACATTTTGCACACGTTTTTCCCTTCATTTTCACATGAAAATCGGCTTGTTTTTCCCATGTTTTGGACGTGTTTCTTCTTCTTAAACCCTCGTTTCTGCATTTTATCACACACCCACGATTTTCCCTTCGGTTTTTGCACGATCGAGGCTTCTATTTCCACGCGAACTGGTTGCTATTGGCATCGTGATTTGCAGCAAAAGCTACAAGTTAGGGTTTTTGTCTGACAAATATGGTTTCCAGCAAACAATCTCCCCTCCACAAATTTTCATCTTGAAGAAGCCCTCAGATTTATGTCGGAATTGTTTTTGAGCATTTCTAAGTTCGCATCATCTTATTTTATTAAATCTATATATTTATCAAGAAATAAAATGATACTTTTAATAAAATTAAGTTTAAATGAATATGATAAATAATATAATCTAATTAATTTAATTTATCGTTATTGTAAATTATCGATTTTAAATTGAATATTAATTAATTTATAGTAATAATATATTTTTACTTTTACATTATGAACTACTTTATGTTTTATTTTTTCTTTATTTGTAAATATGTTTTTATTAATAATAATTTTAAAATATATTATTTATTAATTCACAAAAAGTAAGGTCAAAGGTACAAGTGTAAAAAAATAACAAGGGTGAATTAGGAAAAAGAGTAGAAAATTTTGAAAATATAGTTCAATTGTAAAAAAAACAGGAATATAGAGTAGATTTCTCCATAGATATTGGGAATATTTCTTCAAAATCAATTTGTTTCAAGAGACACTGGGGCACCAACAACATATGTGGCAAAAAATAGCTAAGACTTGGAAGAAATACTGGAAGAAGTTATCTAGCTTTTCAAAATCAAGGGTAAGGGATTTGGGTTGAAGGCTACAAGTTGTAGGATCTTCATTTTGAATGTTAATGTGGAAGTGGATTTAAAAATTCAAGTGTTTTTATAAGAAATTTTACTACTCTTTAAGTTATCAAGTATTTGTCGAGTATTTGCCGAGTATTTGCCAACTATTTGCCAACTATATGCCGAGCCAAAAAATTTGGGCTTGCCGAGTACTCTCCGAGTCCGAATTTGTAAACTATGGTATTAACAATTGCAAGGAAAGGATACAAGATGTTTTCTCCAAGAGACTTAGGTGTGAGGCTGCTCCACGATGCTATTACAACTGCAAAGCAATTGTGGAAGATCAAAAGAAGGTATGAGGAAAGTTTGGATGCACAATTCTTTCAAATGGTAGGCAAATGAAGAGAACTACACCCACGTCAATTTTTTAATGGTTTCAAATGGTGAGCTGATTTTTTTACACCCAGTTGATGCCTCCAACAAAATAAAGAATGCAAAAACTTTCAAATTGATGTTGGAGAAGATAGTTTAATAGGTGGTCATAAAAAATGTTTTCAAGTTGTTACTGACAATACAACAACATACATGGCAACTGGAAGATTGCTTCAAGAGAGGCATTTGACACTCTTTTGGAGTGCAGCCCATTGCCTTAACCTTGTCTTGGACAAAATAGGAAATATTTATTGGATTGTACAAGATGCAAAGAACACAAAAAAATATACTTATAATTACCCTTGGGTTCTCAACTTGATGAAGGATCAAACCAAGGGGAAAAAGCTTGTGCAACTAGATGTCACAAGGTTTGCAACTGATTTTCTAACATTGCAAAGCATTTCTAGTTTACTAACATACTTGAACCAAATGTTTGTGAGTAAAGCAGGGCTAGACTCAACATATTCAAAAGAAGGTTCATAGAGAGAAGACCATAAAGTCAAATTTTTATGATGTCTTTGCCAAGAGAACTCTAGAGATTGTCAAGGTAAATTCAAACTTTAATTTGAATATTAAATTGAATCCTTAATTTTTAAACCAAGTTTGTAACTTTAATTTTTTTCTACTTTGGAAGTAGAAAAGCCATTGGCGAGGACTTTACACTTGGTGGATGGGTAGCAAAACCCAACGGAATAAATTTATGAGGCCATAGATAGGGCCAAAGAGGCCATCCAAAACTATTACAAAGGAGATGCAAATAGACTTGCCCCCCTTTGGGAGATAATTGATCGAAGGTGGAACAATCAACTCTACCAATAAGAAATAAGACTCCCTATTATTTTTCCATCTTTTCCCATGCACAACAAAATAATACTCCCCTATTATTTTTCCATTTGGAATCGTTTAATGCAAAAGAATGTTTGTTGTGCATCTTAGAATGGTTTTTAATGAATTAGAAAGGGAGAAAATAAGAGTCCCTATTATTTTTTCATTTGTAATCTTTTGGGACTATGTCCAAATTGTTATTCCACTATTGTTTCATTGATTTCCATATCATGCCAAAATAGTGATTAGGAATTAGGAACCTAGGATTTGAGGTATAGAGGATTGTGAAGGTCAAAAGGAGTGGCTCTCGACATTGTCCCGAATCCCCAAGTGATCTTTCATTGCAAGAAAGATGTAAATTGTATAGTTCAAGACATTTGAGTCCTCATATGTAACTATAATATTATATCGGGACCTCCTTTTAGATGGATTGCAAACTGCCCACATAAGTGGTGACGGTGTGACTATTGTTTTTACTGCAAATTGGCAATGGTGTCGAACATCTATGTCACTTTATATGCTTTTCTTCATTATTGTTATGTTGGGAAAATGAATGTAGATCACTTTTGGATTTGGGTTTAAAACAAACATAATGTGATTAAAACATTCAATTATGATATCATTGGAATGCATGTTATATTTGTTTGTCCTGTTGATGTGATTTTCGTGACCGCACCAACACAGAATAAAGTCGCCAACGGCTACCCTATCCTCTCTTGATCAAAGTATCCAGCACGCTAAGATTGCGAGAGAGTCCGTGCGTTCAACTCCAAGGTTCCTTCAATGCGAATAGTCTTAGTTGGCTCGATGTAATTTGCTAGTATTTCAAGGGGACTTACGGAATTGTTCGGCAGCGGAGAAAGGAATTCAAATGCTCGAAAGATTTGTCTATGAAGCGCGGGTTTCCTATTCTAACCAGAAAGGACTGAATTGAAACAGTGTAAGGTTTAGAGAGTCTAAATATATTCTAAGGCGTGGGACATGGCGATCAATTCTCACAAGCTTCAACCAGGCCCTGCTTTGCCTCGCTTCGGACAACCTCCACAGAACCAGTGCAATCTTCAGAGGAGTAGCTCAAGGTGTTCAGATCATAATTCAACACGAAGACACCGTCACAACGACGCATACCAACGTGTGAATCATAAACGAAGTTAAGTCCACATGCCCTGGGGCTTGGATCTACTAACCCCACCATCGGGCCGCAGTCACTAGTGGTATGGATTAAATGAAGTTACTTTGATCAAACACCACAATCCACAACTAACTACGTGCATGAAAATGAAAATTACTCTACTTTAAGTCCTACTTGAAGTAGAAGGATGAAGAAACCTCGCTAGCTACTCACAACAAAAGACAAGATCATCATCAATGAAAAGATCTTTTATTATGTGGTTACTAATAAATAATTCTTCTTTGCAAAAGTTTTCTGCAAAGGAAACTTTCCTTCTTCTTCAAACTACACTATCAATCTATACCGCTACTTCTAAGTTGTCCCTCTACTTGCAGCGCCCTTATCAAGCTCAACTTCTACTCTCTAATTCTACTATCTCATGAATGTACAAATGAAGGGGGACTCCCCCTTTTATAGCGAGCCAAGTCCAACGGATGGCTCAAATTACAATTGGCTGGATGGCCCAGATTGTGCCACCTCAGCCCTAAACAAGATTCACCCTAAAAACCGCCACCAAGAGGAGTGGGGTAATAAATGAGCCATTAATGTCCATCATCCTTCTAGAAGATTCCCGTTTGTAGACGCGTTCACACTGTTCTCGATCTTCTTCTTGACGTTGTTCTTCAACCTCTTCTTTGTCACTTGAGCTGGGTACATACGAAATCTCAACACTTAGCCACCTTTTTGCAATTTTTCTTCCTTTGAGGTTGAGATGTCATCTTGAATTACTTGCTTTATCACTTTAAGTCACCACCGCTTGGTCTCGATGTTTCTCCTGCAAAACAAGCAAGGAGAAGAGCATTAGAACACTTCATAATATAAATTCAACTTACTTACCAAGATTTTCACGCTCTAACTTCCAAGCGTTCATTGTCTTCACTAGCCAGCTTCGCGTTCAAATTCTTCATGCCTTAGCCAAATTTCCAAACTATCTTGTATTTTGCCTGGGCATACTTCACTCTGCCATTTCATCTAACTCAGGCTCGAGAAAAATTCTTTCATCAGGAATTTGATCAAAAATCATCTAGCTAATACCTTCAAATTCATTAGCCATAACACTTTATCTCGGTTTTAAAAATTTTAAATTTTCCTTTAGGAAAAATTCATTGTTCTAAGGCCGACCAAATTTCTCCATCTCAAGGCCTCCAACGAATCGGTGGAAAATTTTAAACCCTCCTCGCTCTAAGATCTTAAATACCGTAAGAAAATTTCCTTTTCTTTCATAACGATCAAATTCATGGGTATACAAATCCAACGTTCTATTTTAATCTTTGAATTTTGAACCTTTAGAAAATGATTTTCTCATCAAATTCTATTTTCATTTCTTCACCCTCTTTGAGCTTATTTCCTTGCTCTGACTTGAAATTTCCCATTGACCCTGTGAAGCTGGAGTATTCTAACTCATTCCTGTCGATTTTATCCATGCCTCTGAAAATTTCATCTCCTCCATTAGACTTAGGTGTGTTTTTCTTCTAGAGGTGGAATATTTTTACTTAGAAAAATATTCTATCATTTCATCACTAGCTTGGGCGCATTTAAGCTTTTGTCCTGCCACTTGCAAACAATTAGAAAATATTTCTTGACTTTTCATCTTGGGCGCATTTTCAGGGTCATACTTCCATTTTTTCATACTTAGAAACTTTTCTACCCATCCTTTCAAGGGCGCAAATCATAGCTGAAGCTTTCAATTTTAATACCTTCACCAAATTTCTTGCCTCATCTTCAAGGTTAGGCGCAAATAAGAGGGGTTACCTTAAATGCCTTAGAAAATTTTAAGTTCTCTCCTTTTAAGCTCAAGGCATAAATGATGGGATCTTCTTTCAATTTAAGTTCCACACTTAAATTCTCTTCCAGCTCACCCTTCCATTTCAAAATCCAACACTTAGAAATTTTGCTAACCTTTTCATAGCCAGGCGCATATCATACCCTGAGCTTTCAATTTTTAATTTAGAGCACTTAGAAACTTTTACCACCACTTCCTTGACTTAGGCGCATATAAGAGCTCAAGCTTCAAATTTTGGACACTTAGCTAAATTTCTAATCCATCTCCAGCTCCAGCCATGGCGCATTTGAGGCCTTCTTTCTTCACTTTTAACACTTAGAAAAACTTCACATGCCTCTCTTTCAAAGCTGGGCGCATTTCAGCCTTCTCATTTCAATTTGAACACCCCTTTAATATTCTCAATACCCTCCCTCTGAGCTGGGCGCAAATAAGGTCTTCATCTTGCAATTTTCATGCCTTAAATCTGGGCGCATATGCCATGAGTAACTCTGAGTTTGTACGCCTTAGAATATTTTTCAAAACCTCCTCTCTTAGTTGGGCGTATTTCACATGCTCTCCTTCCAGTTTATACCTTGGGCGCATTATCACATGTCTACCTTCATTTTCAAGGACTTAGAATATTTTAGGCTCTTTCTTCAACTTGGTGGGCGCAATTCACCCATGGAGCTTCCAGTTTTTTTACACTTAACCATTTTTCTATCACTCCAAGCAGCTAAGGCGCAAATGAGAGGAGGAGCTTTCATTTTAAGGACTTAGTGAAATTTCCATCAATTCTGCTGACCTTGGGCGCATTTCTATGTTGGAGCTTCAAATTTAAAATACTTAGAATATTTTTAGGGTCTACTCTTCACTTAAGGCGCATTTGATGCTATGTACTTAGAGTTTCATTGCCTTAGCCGTTTTCAACTCCTCCAACTCAGGCGCATTTCTCATGTCCAACTTTCAATTCTCATGCCTTAGGCAAATTCTGAGTCTCCAGGCACAAGGGCGCAAATGCAAGGGGAAGCTCTGAGTTTTTCATACTTAGAAAATTTTCCCAAGTCAAGAAGAGGGGGTGCATTTGACCCATGAAGCTTTTACTTTTCACGCCTTAGAATTTTTTCAACCTCTTTCACTCCAAGGGTGCATTTGGCAAGTGGTGCTTCAAATTTTAAGTGCCTTAGAAATTTTTCATCATCCTCCTCAAGTCAAGGGCGCATTTTACCCATGGAGCATCAAATTTTCTTGACTTAGAAATTTTTTTTCAAGCCTCTCATCTAGCTGGGCGCATATGGAGTCCTGAGCTTCAAATTTCCAGTGCTTAGAGAATTTCCACCAACCTTCAGCTTTTAAAGGCGTTCTTCACTGGTTGGACTTGAAAATTTATCAATTTCAGTGAATTTTATGCTCTTTGCCTGATTTAGGGTGATCTTTTCCAGCTAACCCTAATTTGCTATTTTTAGAAAGTTTGTCAATTTTGCACTTCAAGCTAATTCCCAATTCCAGGAGGCTTGATTTTAACTTTGTCCAAATCCTAGTGACATGATTGAGCTACTGGTGCCCGGTACCCGTATGCCTCTGCTATTTTTAGCAACCTGCTAAAAATAGTAAATGTTCAGAATAAGCTCAAATTTCATGTGCTGAATGCCCGAAGTGTGGTGATCGTGGCTGGATTTTACATTTGCATGGCTGTCGTGTTATGTCTTTGAATTTAGGAAACCCTAATTCCTCTGCACCACCAAGTAAAATATGCTTGATTTGAATCTCCGCGAATCTGCTTCGGGCCTTTGAAATTCAAGGGCCATGGATCTTTATCACCGCTTGACTTGTTCATACCGACGCTCTCAAAATGACCCGCTATTTATGGTATATTTCCGAGGTGGCTTTGCTATTTATATAACCGCCATTTTCGAGATTCCTACAACTCCGCTTGACTTTGAATTAATGACGCGCCCTCACCACGGACTCCTCGCCTGGCCTAACATCTACCGGGTTTAATGGCTTTAGCCCTCGGGTTAAATGACTTCTACGCTTCATATAAATAGTAAGTGTCTGCTTGTTCTCTCAAATTTTATCGCCAGATAATTTGAGATGCCGATCACGGCGGTATTAAGACGGCTGGAAATTTAACTTTTTATGCCTCTTTTTGAGTCCCGGGTTGAAACCCTAATTCATTCCTGTGATGTGTATCAAAATGACTTCCTGGGTTTGTCTCGCTTTTTGCTGTATCATGAATACCCGGTGACTGGGCACTGGAGCTACGAATGTATCCTCGCTTAAAAATAGTAAGTTAAGCAAGAGTGATTATCTCGCTTGCATGTCATGTCATCGCCGGCTCAAAACCTAAGCACAAGGAATAAGTAAACATGCAAAGAAAAATCCCGGACATGCAAACCCTAAAAATAGCCTCCTCAAGGTTGAACTCAAAAGCCAATATCTTCTATTTTCAGATGTTGGCATCATCAAGGTCTCTTAAAACCCGTATAACTGCCAACATGCAAAGAAAAATCCTCGTGATCCAAGCTCGAATCCTCCAAAGCCGAACTCTGCTAAAAATAGTAAGTTGGTCTGCTTCATCAAATTTAACCCCGGTGAGTAGCTTGATGTGCTCCGGACGCAGCAGAATCGCCTAATCTCAAAAATGCTAAAGGATTGCCTGTAATTGCACACTTACTAAAAATAGTAAGTTGTCGGAATCTGATGAAATTTCAGTGGAAACCTGTTGGAAGCATACTAACAACAATACTAGTCTCAAATTTCAAGTTATTCACTTCATTTGACTTCAAGTTGGCTGGAAAATTCAAAACCCTAATTTTTAGACTTGGCCAAAAGTTCAATTCAAGCTCAAAGACGGGCACATCCCCGGAAAGACAGACAGTAGAAAAGAGAGACAACGACAAAACGACCCAAAAGCAAAGCCAAAAGTTCGAAACGAAGCAAAAATTAGGGGGTCCCCATTTGCAATGGGGCGATGTGTGAAAAAAGGTCACAACATGTCCTAGCCTTGGGTTAGAGTGTGAAGACCGCCAGAGGGTGTTGTTGTTTTGGTGCTTCTTATGGGAGGGTGAATCGGGTGTGTTGGGAACATTCCCCTTCATCCCTTGTGTCCTTCCACTTATTTTGGAATCCTTCATAGACCTTCCCATCCTTGGGGAACATCTCCCTCATTTTCTTATCTTTCAAAGATCAAGTGTGATCGTCCACCTTGGTCTCCTAGTCCTTTGTGGTCATTTTGGAGTCCGTTTTGTGTTGTATCTTGTTTTTGTGAGACTTGGGCATTGTCCTTGAATACAAGATTTGGAAACAACCATTTGTTCAATCTCTAGTCAAGACTACAGCACAAATTTTGGACTCTAGCACCAAAATTAGAGTTCAAAGTGACTTTCAGACACTTGTATAATGGCGCACTAGTGTACCTTCTAGCCGTCGTTGTCCTCTATTTTGTCAAATAGCAAGCATTTCCAAGCATTTTCTAAGGGAACTTTGTATATGGAAGTTGTTCCCCTTGATCTTGTGAGCCTTCCCATGTCATCACTTCATCTACAAGTGTTTTTATCTAGAAGTTATGATGACCTTTGTATTGGTAAGTGTGTTATGACCTTTGTATTGGTAAGACAAAAACAACCTGTTGTCGTTCCAACTAATGGAGGGCTTGTACCTCCTAACAAAGCAACCTCGTGTGAAGGTTTGTGCCTTGTGTTTAGGTGTTATTGATTGGTAGATCTCACCTTCGCATTGGTAAGTTTGTCATGCATCCAAGGAAACAACCATCATCTATCTAGTCGAGATGTGATCTCCCAGTTGTCCCATCTCTTGCATAGGTTTCCCTTGGTGTTGTGAGCATCATCAAGTGTGTGTAGGGAATGGATTTGAGGTAGAGGGTTCCCTCATCCTACCCTTTTTTTGTGTTCACAAGAGAATGCAATCATGGGTTAGGAACCAATCGTCATGGTGGTCCAACCCCGCTCTTGTATGTTTGTCATGGTGGCTTCATCTCACAATTGATAAGCCTTTTGTTTGTGCCACCTTGCTTGGAGCAATGTTGAATTCTTGTGAGTGTTATCGATGTTGAGTTGCACATGACATGAAATGTTACCACAACATCTTTGTTATGTCTTGTGTGTCGTCATGCTTGACAGAACACTTCATGTGCAGTGCAACATATCAATTTTGTATCTTAATTGTTAAGAAAGATTCTTGTGGTGTTCTTCAAAAAAAAAAATTGTTCGCTTGTCTAATGTCTTGAGTGTGTGGCTTGAGGCATTACAAACATTATAAGTTAGGGGAAACTTTTTTCACCACTAGCCATCCAAGGAAGATCCACCCAAACACCATGTAAGAAAAATTGAAGTCTTATATCTTACAAGTTATAAATTTACATTTCAAATAAAATATTGTTTCTTAGAAACTCTTGAATATCTTATTTCCAAACTTTCTTGGTGGGAAGATTACAGTGGAAATACCCCAAATCTCCAATAGCTAGCCCTCCAAATTTGTCTCAACCTTGTAGCACTTTTTGACTGAGAGTGTAAATAAAGTGAGTTTTATGCCATTCACACAAAGAAACATAATACATTGGCTCAACAACACCTCAAAGACCTATTTTTTGTGTAATACAATCTTTCACTTCGCACCAGAAAGGTGGAGGAAAAATCAAAGCAACTTATTGATTTAGATGAGATTGTTCCCTATAGGGATTAGGCCACACAAGATGAAGAGCACTCCTTGTTTATAGAGGATGAAATTGTTGATTTCAAGAGGCAAGCTATGAAGGATGTGACTGCAAGAGTAGCGAGAGAGATTGTATTGGCATTAGATGACATTGATGTGGTTGAGGAGTCATTGCCATCTAGTAGGAGGGTGGATCCATAGGCGTAGCCTTCTAAGCCAAGCAAGGATCCACAAATAAGCGCAAGGACTCGACCCTCTACCACACAATTTTTCACTAGAATGGAGAAAAGTGGAATTTGTAATTAGCCTAGACAAGCAATTTATGGTGATAATTTCCAAAGACAATCACCATAAATTCATAACAATTCAACTAGCTATTATATACACATGATGATGTGATTTTGTATGTTATTTGTGTTCAAATCTAATAGAAAACATTTCCCCATGGTTTTATAGACTCATTTAATACATTTTGCAACTAAATTTTGAAACCAAAATATGTGTTCTTAAAGAAATTTGAGTGTTTTTTAAGTTGTTTTGTTGTGTTTTACCAAGGTGGAAAATTTTTGGTCTACCGAGTTTGAGTTTGCAAACTATAATCCAGAAGATTCTAGGAGGCATCTTATAGCTCTTCTTCAAAGCAGTAGGCCTATCTATAGCAGAGAACATTATCTTTCCAGTTAGAATCAAGAAGGGGCAAGGTTCTACTCTATCAAGGATGGTTACTATAAGCTCATTCCCCTATGAATTCTTCTTTTGGTTGGAATAAGATTTGGCATTATAAGGCTTGAGCAAAAGAAAACCTTTTCCTCTTGCTCTCTTGCCACTCATGGGTCCTCACTTGGTACCATCTCCAACGAAAGGGTTTTTCTAGTCCTATTCACATTCTCTTTGCCTAGCTTATGAGGAAGTCTTCTCTCACTTTACTCGACACAATGAATTTGTAAAGGGTTTTTGGAATAGATTTATGGATAGTCTTAATCTTTAAGTGGGTATTCCAAAACCCCCTTAAGGACAACATGGAAGCTTGGAGATGCCCAATGACTCTAAATATCCTCCAAGAGTTATGGAAAATGGCTCCAAATTCCATAATTTGGAAATTGTGGTTAGAAAGGAATAACAGAATTTTCAATGCCAAGGAAAAAACTCAAGATAAAATCTAGAAAGAGATCATAGAGACATGCTCCCAAAGCATTATTTCTTTAAAATCTCTAAATCAAAAGAAGCTAGAAGCTAACCTTCTAAGACAACTATTTTGAGGAACTAGCCCAATATTAGAAATTATTTTGACTCATCTCTCCCCAAGGTTTGGAAAAAAGAGCAATTAAGTTTTAGTGCCCTCCAATGATTGGGTGAGTCAAACTGAACTTTGATGGGGGTTCCATGAATAACTCGAGATTGTCAAGGGTCAGTGCTCTTATTAGGAATCATGAAGGTGCGGTAGTGGCCTTGCATACTAATTTACAAGAATTAATTAAAATAATATTGCTGAAATCGAGAGTCTTATTTTGGGCCTCAAACTAGAAATGTGTTGGCGTTTAAATTAGCACCTCTAGAGTATTGATTGTAAATGTTGAACTATTACAAATGTTTTGCAACACTTCTTCGTTATTTAAAGAGGAGAAGTCCCTCTCTGCTGATGTAATGTGTAAGGAAGGGTAGGGTAAACTAAGGTTCCTATCTTTTTGTACTCAGCGGTAGGACACAAGGGTGCACAAACACAATGTGCCGTAGCTAAGCTTTTTCTCTGGTTTCGGCAGATCTTAATTACGACTATTCTAGCTTTTAATCTATCCTAAATCCTCAAGGTAAACAAAGCATGAGGGCATAGGAGCGGGAATGAGTTCGTTGGATCACTTGAATCCACCATCTCCTTAGAATATGGCCGAGGCTCTGAACTCTCGAATATACGCAGGGATAAGGTTTTATACAAGCAAACGCTCTACACGGTAAGTTGGATCTGTGACCTACCAAGGAGGAGGAACCCCTATCCAAGGTATGGGCTAGGAAACAACTTACAAGAAACAACAAATTTACGATGTCCTAGCCGACAAACTTGCTAAGGAGGAGGAACCCCTACCCGAAGTATAGGTTGAAAGACAATCCATTAGACAACAACAAACAATAACCGTTTATAACAGATATCCAAGGAGTAGATAGAACCCCTCTATCCGAGGAGGGAAATGAAACAAATGCTATTAGATGAAAACTTAGAAAAGAACTCAAATATGTAGATCAAAATGCAAGCGCCCTCTAATTTTCTTCTTCAAACTTCATCAATGAGTTACAAAAGAATTGGGACAGCAAAGGCACGAAATCATGCACAATTACGATCAACCAATCAACTCTCATCCAAGAGTGAACAAATAATCACTTTCAAACTTGTTGGCAACAATAGCACAGCAATTTTGCATAGTAAGTAAAGGTTAAACAAATAATGAGCCCAAGGCTCTTATTTATAGAACTCAAAGGAGTGGGCAATTCTAAAATCTCCTTGAGTTAACAATGAGTTCTCGCCAATCAATTAGCAAGATTTATTCCTATGAAAGGGGAACAAACAATTAACTGGAAAACTACTTCGATTAACTGAAAGTAAACAAAGAGTCAACTGGAAACTACTTCAGTTGACTAAAAGAAGACTAAGGGTGAACTTTAATACAAAGTATGCCTCCAAAATAGACATCCACGTTTAGTGGAGATCTGAGATCCACGAATTATCGAAGTCAAATTAGGCATCCTCAATCAGTGGGATCTGACATGCATGATCTATGGGACCTAGAGTTAACTTGGAAAGGGGCATCAAGTTAACTCCAGTCACATTTAATGCTATTTTGAGTTGACTTGGAATGAGGCATCAAGTCAACTTTAAGTGTCATAAATACCATTTTGAGGGTAGGACGTCCCAACTAGGTGTCTAATACCTCATCATCTTAAGTCAACAACTCCTTTGACCAGTCGTCGACTTTCTCTACCTCTTGCAAACTACTTTTGATATTTGATCTTCTTTGCTGTTGCATCATCCAGCTTGGTGACATGGAATGTGGAAGGTAGTGGTAGTAACCGGTGGTGGCTTTGTGTTTAAAATGACTACCTTCCGTATTTGGCTATCTGTTGAATGATGATGTCATTTATGCCTTCCAAGGCGTCCATCTTGACTACGGGTTTCACTTGATGCATGTCTGTGTCGAGTGTTTTCAGAAGGTCATGAAGTAGGACCATTTTGGTCTTGATTTCAACCTAAGAGTACTATATTCTGAAAAACTTGATCGTTGACTGTAAACACGGATATGTTTAGACAACTTCTGAAGACCCCTAAAAATAGCCACCCGCCAAGAAGTATTTTTCCAGAAAAAATCTAGCACATGGGTTTTGTTCGTGCTTCAATGCTAAACAAACCCAGTTCCTTACATTTTTTATTTTGAGACTTTTTCGAAAAAATCCCTAAAAATAGGGGCAGCAAGTTTGTTGTTTGTGGAAAATCTAAAGAGATGGGTTTTGATGGAAGAATGTACTGATCATACCCGGTTGGCCAAATCTGTGATAGCCTGCTGTTTTCTATGACATGCAAGAAGCTTTCTAAAGGAATGGCAGAGGAAGTGGATAAGAGAAGATCAGTTATTTCTCTCACTCTTTGAAAAAATATTCATATGCAACCTTGAGAATAAAAAAACCTTACAATCACCGGGATCTTCGAAAAATCACGAAGAACAGTCAAAACCTCCTTCAGATCTTGGAAAAACGTCCTTGGAGAGCAAATGGTTGTTCTTGAGCTCCAACCTACAAAGACAAACAATGAATAATGATGTCCAAGCTTGATGCATAGTGATTGATGCCTAAATGCATCAAGTATGGGCACCAACTCATGATTGAAGACTAATTTGGCCTAATCTGGAGTTTTAAAAGTTGATGCCCACTGATTGTGGGTTGTTTGGGCCAAGTCTGCCTCCAAAATCTCTCCAAATTGATTGCCTTGTCAAATTCTCGTGCTAACAGCTTCGTTGTTGAGATTAACCCAAACAGTGAAGGTCATCCTGGAGAACCTTCTGTCATCTGACATCATTTAAGGGCCCAAAAGAAAGGGCACCTTTCTCTGGGAAGGGCTCTTTTCCTCATGCCTTAGCACGTTTCACCATGTTTTACATTCAATCTCTTTCTAGGACATTTTCTACTTGATTGCTTCCACCAATTTCCTGGCAAGTCTAATGAGAGTGCTTTTGATTTGATCGAGAGGTTGGAACTAAGCTAAACAAGTTCCTTACACACGACAGCTACTGACGAGGTCATCAAGTACCTCAAAAGGAAGGGTGCCCCTGGCCAGCAGGGGCGCTTTTAGCCTGTAACTTGTTGATTAAACCTTCATTTAGCATTTTCAGTCAATCAGTCACTGCAATTACTTGACTCATCCCACAACTTGGCTGATAGATTCGTTGTCGCGCTAAAACGAAGCCGAAGAGACCTCACGAAGGCATGAATTTCCTGAAACTGACATCTGGACCACCCCATTCAAGGGTGCCTCTTCTTGAAAAAGGCTCTTTTTTCAATACTGGGTCATCATTTTTGCTATCTTCGTCAACTGCCTCTTTTCACTGTGCTGACATTCGTCGACGATCACTTCATCAGATGATCCTGTTGATTGTTACGTTGTCAAGCCAACAGGAGAACGCAAAGGATGACTGCCTTGGATGATTTATGTGACTACATTAGGCCCCTGAGAATCAAGGGCGCCCCTCTCTGAAAAGGGCTCTTTTTTCATCATGGACTTTTCTCCTTCGTAACATTTCCAGAGTTAGTCAAATTTTAGCCTTTTTCAATTTCCAGAATCTCCTTTGTCAAACGACATTTTTATCTTTTGTCGTTTTTTTGGATGTCTCTTTATAACAACCTCTTCGCACTCTGTTGACATTTTCCGGCGATCAGTTTATCAGATGATCTCGCTGACTGTTTTGTTGTCGAGCCACCAGGAGAACGCCGAGGATGACTGCCTTGGATGAATCCGGTGACTACATTTGCCCCTTGAGATTCAAGGGTGCCTTTCTCTAAAAAGAGCTCTTTTTTGCACATTTTGAACTGACTTCTCCTTGGTAACATTTCCAGAGTTAGTCAAATTTTGGCCTTTTCCAGTTTTGAGAATCTCCTTGAAAAATCTTCATCTCTTCACCTCTCACGTTCGTCATGTAGCTTTAGTGATTCGAGCATTGTCATTGACGATGCGAACATGTGTGTCTTGGCAATCACCTTCACCATGTTGTGTGTATGGGTGTTTGGAAAAATGACTAAGGCATTTGACTACATAGCCTCCTCTTGGTAGCAAGGTGTGCATTCTCCAAACTTAGTCAATTTTCAGCATTTTTCATTTTTGAAAATCCCCTCCATCGCAGAGTATCTTTTCAAGCATTTTCGCCATGGTTTCTTCGTTGAAGCTTTTGAAGCTTAGCTTTCAGTACCTGGTACTGGCCAATCTGCCATTAATAGCTGCGGAGCTCCTAATTATGTTCCTGAAAAATAGAAATAGACCCACCAAAGTAAAATGTGTCTTTTGATGATTCTGACTTGACTGATGTGATCATGAAGTCGTTTAATCCTATCAAAATCATTTTCAATCATTTATGGGAAGGTCCTATTTTCAGGGGTTTCCTTGAAAATAGGGGCATAAAACCCTAATTTTCAAATTTTCAAAATTTTGCACGTGTTCCTAGATAGAAACCCACAAAGCCCCTATGTTTGGTTTGACCTAAAACAGACTTTTGACAGCATTTTCACATGATTTAGCTCAATTTATACAGAATGCCAAAAATTTATTTTGGGTACAACAAAATGCAATTGGGAGCTCCAAACCTTATCATAGGAGGTGATTCTAACCTCATCACCAATGCCCTAAATAACAGAAATATCACTCATTGGCAGATTTTGTAGCTTTATCAATGAATCCAAAAGAAAAATTAATCAATTTGATAGCTTTTGAATAAAGCATGTGAGGTATGAAGGAACAATGCTGCTGATTCGCTGGCCAATCTGGATTTCCAGGAATACTACCAATCTTTTGTGTATTTTGGGAATGACTATCCTAAAGATAGCAGTTTCCCTACTTTCCGCATGATTATCAATAATGTCAAAATCAGATTACTTCCTTCAAACTAAATCTGCATGATGAGCTTAGTCATGTTGGCAAGCATAATATCTTGGATGTTTCATCTATTCTGTGTTCATTGCTTTAGGCATGATGAGTACTTGATTCCTTGTTTTTGGGCCTTTCCTTCTTGGTGTGGCCTCCTTCCTGGAAACCTTTTGGTTACTTGTAGTTTTCACTGTTGTTCTTCCATGCATTTTCCCTCCTTGTCTATCTGGTGCTTTTTGACAACATTGTGCCATCTTTTCTTATCCCTCTTTGCTGAAATGGCATCCTTTTTGCCATGTTGTTTCTATCATTTTTGTCGTTCTCCCTGTTTACCTCCCTCCCATGCATCATCCTTCTATTTAGTCACTTCCTACTTTTTTGTTGCTTTATTCTGGATTTGAGAGCTCTATTGTTCCTCTCTTCATTTTTTTTGTTGTTTCCTTCCTCCAGCTAAATATTTTGGCATCATTTTTGTGAACCTAGGTACGGAAATCATACTTCCTTCTTCATGTAACCTCTATTTAAACCTCTTCACTGCCTTATCCTTGCTATCGGTTGGCTTCTTTCCTCTTTTCATGTGTGAGGAGTGTTGTTTTCATTGCAAATATGTCACCATACTGATTTGTGTGTTTGTTTATGATTGTCTGCTGGGTTGTTCTTCCGGTTGTTCATAGGCACATTTGGAATGTTGTGAGGTTCTTGGGATCTTTCATAGGTCTTCTCCTCTTAGCTCATGAGGCTTTATTTCTTGTTGGGCAGCTTCAACCTCTTTCTTCTATCTACACAAGGGTATCAAAGTGCAGCAAATTGCCACCGGTAGTGCTAATCCTGTCCTTCACATACCATAGTCTTTCTTCTAGTCTACACAAGGGTATCAAAGTGCAGCAAATTGCCACTGGTAGAAGTGTTATTCCTTTCAGAGGACCTTTTATCATGTAACAAAGTTCATTGCTTGCATAGCCCTTCTTGTGTCAATGCCCACATAATCACTTTGGCTTAGACCTGGTTTCATCTAGTAACTCGTAGTTTAGCTCTTTTGCTGATATCAGCCCTAGATTACATAATATTTTGTCCATGGGAATTTCTACACCCAAGAGATTTGGATTGAATGTATTGTTGGAATTGTTGTCATTGATGTCAAAGGGTAATCATGTTGATCATTGATGTCCATGGATGTGCTTTGAAAGGTTATTTGCAGTTGTAGTATAAGTTCTAAAGAGTTGCCTAAGTTCGGATTTTGGGAATCGAGTTTACCTCCTACTACATGCAAGAAGAACAAAAAGAGTTAAGAGTGTTTGAGCGAAGTCCGATTTCGGACCTCGAGAATCGGGAATCCCTTATACCGCATGATGAATAGTTGCAAGTGTTTCGAGCATCAAGCTCAAGGTCTACATCATACTAAAGGTTCTCGGACTTCAGATCTCAATCATACTTTATATCGTAAAGAAACGAAGAAGGAATGTGTTAAGTCTGAAAAGGAGTCGGGCATCAGACATCAGAATTAAGGCTTACACCTTAACTTAAGGTTAAGCAAGCAATAAATGGTAGACGTGAACCTCAACCCCCGAAAAGGCATTGGGCATCAAAGATCGGTTTTAATGCTTTTGCCGTAACAAGGTCTACATCATACTAAAGGTTCTCGGACTTCAGATCTCAATCATACTTTATATCGTAAAGAAACGAAGAAGGAATGTGTTAAGTCTGAAAAGGAGTCGGGCATCAGACATCAGAATTAAGGCTTACACCTTAACTTAAGGTTAAGCAAGCAATAAATGGTAGACGTGAACCCCGACCCCCGAAAAGGCATTGGGCATCAAAGATCGGTTTTAAGGCTTTTGCCTTAACGGTTTGGCAAGTTTAAGCAAGGTGTATGAAGGAAGCCCGAAGGCTGACACTCGAAAGGGTTAACACTTGCGTATGAGTGTCTCGGGCATCGCAGGTCAAAGTTAAGGGTTTCGCCTTAACAAGAATGGTAAGTATACAATAAGAAGAAAGCTCTAAGGCCGATACTCGAAAGGATCAAGGCTAGCAAGTATATATGACATCAGCAAAGTCTTCAAGCAAACCAAAGGTGTTCCAGAGTTTCGGAGCTCAGAGTTTTCGGGTTGGGAATTTCGAAGGTCAAAGTGTTGGTTTGCGATGGAATGAAGGAAGAAGGTAAAGGGTAAGGCCAAAGGCTGAACCCCAATAGGTGAAAGCAAACCACCTGACGGCTTCCCCAAAATGTGACCTTTCTGAAATGGGGACGCCCCGGACGGGGACGGCACTTACGTCCTCGCCGTCCGGGCCACCGCCACCAAAGCGCCGCCGGAGACGGGGAGACGTGGAGACGTCTCCAAGTCTCCTGGGGAGACGTCTAGGAGTTTCTCGGGAGACTGGGAAACGCCTAGCCGTCTCCCGTGTTGAGACGCGTCTATGGACGCATAAAACAAATTTTAACTTAAATTTTAGTTTATTTTTATTTCCTTGTTGCCCTAAGTTGGCGTGGGCCCCACCCCTTCCTCTAAAACAACACAAAACAATGTTTTCATTAAGATTTGATCATTTCAATCACATTCAAAGACTGATTTTTTTTTGCAGCCAGCTGAAAAAGAAGAAAAACAGGGAAGAAGTCCGATTGAAGGGGTGAAAATAAAGATTGCAAGTGTGATAGGAGTGAGAAGGAGCAAGAAGAAGAGGAGGAAGAGGATTCTACTTCATTTTGGAGAGATTTTTCAAGCACAAGGTAGGGTTTTTGAAGTTTTTTTCAAATTTCTTGTTGTTTTTCAAGTTTTTGTTTTAAAATTTATTTTCTTAGTTTAAAGTTAAACTTGTTTTCTTTTTTTCTTATTCATCTCAAAGACTCAAATTCAGATTTGATGTTGAATCTTGAGAGCAAAATGATGAAGATGATTGAATCATTCATCATTTTGCCCTCAAGATTCAACATCAATTTTTTTATTTTAAAATTTTAATATTAAAGTTTAAACTTTAAAGTTAAAGTGTTAAACTGTTAAACTTAAAGTTAAAAGACTTAAAGTGTAAACAGCTTGCTTTTTTAATTTTTTTTCCTCAGATCCTTTCTATTTCTCAAATACTATTAGTTATTAGTTATTACTTATTTATATTGCTTATAGAGCTTGCTTTTTTTTCCTCATATCCTTTCTATTTCTCAAATCCTTTTTATTTTCTAATTTCTATTTGCAAACTGCAAAGTAAAATTTCAAATTTGTTAACTTATTTCAATTTTCATTGTTCAATGTTCATTGTTTCAATTTGTTAAAGTAGGCTGATTTTATTTTAATTTTGTGAATGCAGTGTCACTTTCACGATGAGCACCGAAGACATGAGTGGGGATGACATGGAAATTCACTCTCATAGTGAACATGATTCAGATTTTGAACCTGAGAATGAGGGGGAGGACCATGGGGCTGATCCTGCAGCCCAATCTAGTTCCTTGGCGAGTGCAGCAGCTAGTACAGGTTGCCCTTCAGAAACCTTGGCAGAGTTTGCTAGGGGTCATTTTGATCCAAAGTCTCCTCTGAAACAGTTTGCTACAAGAATACAAAGCACATCAAGTTCAGGTGGGGGAACAAGGAAGTGGAAGTGCAACATTTGTCATATGGAATGGTTTGGTAGCATCACTCGAGTGAATGCACACTTTCTTTTTTGGACAGGAAAAGGTGTGGAGCCTTGTAAGTTTTTGAAGGAGGCTAAAAATATAAAGTATAGAATGGAGTTTAACAAGCTTTGGGGCATTCCAGAGGACACAAATATTTCAGTCCCTACTACTTTGACTGGTAGGGCAGCCCTTCAGCAAATCCAGCATGCATCAGTGCCACATACTTTTCAGACGGGAGGAATGATGTTTGGAACTTCATCCACTTCCACTTCTAGTGTCGCTAGGGGGACAGCCACAGGGAAACGCAAGTTGCAGACATCACAAAGTAACCCCATAGCTAATATGTTTAATGTGCAGTTGAGAGATGAGATAGATGAATCCATTGGCAAGTTCTTTTTTGCCAATGGAATTCCATTTCATGTTACACGGTCTCCTTATTATAGGGAGATGATGGCTATGGTGGCTAAGGGAGGAACATCATATGTGCCACCAGGTGAGACAAAAATGAGGACCTCGATCTTGGATAAGTGCTATTCCAAGATCAATATTTTGATGGAGAAGATGAAGGCATGTTGGGTGGCATCTGGGTGCAATATAGTTATGGATGGGTGGACGGACATTAGCCATCGTCCACTCATCAACATCATGGTCACATGTGCAGAGGGCCCATACTTCCTTAGAGCAGTTGATTGTACAGGGCATCGCAAAGATGTTGATTTTCAGTTTCATCTCCTCAGGGAGGCTATTGAGGAGGTTGGGCCACAAAATGTGGTCCAAGTAATCACAGATGCAGCCCATGTGTGTAAAGCAGCAGGGAAACTCATTGAGGCAGCCTATAGACATATTTGGTGGACCCCATGTGTGCATGCCATGAACAATGCACTCAAGGACATGGGGAAGATTGATTGGATTAGAGGAGTGGTCACTGATGCGAGAGATGTGCAGATGTTTATCTGCAACCACCACACTTCCCATGCACTCTTCAGGACCTTCGCGAAGAAGGAGTTCTTGAAACCGGCGGAGACCCGATATGCATCATATTTCAT